>RJWM01005243.1:72691-94000 GCA_004363535.1 Dasyprocta punctata | reverse complement strand
AAGAGGTTGAACTTGCTTTCAAATTAGAATGTATTAAATGTAAAAAAAGGGAGATGGACAAAGGGTTGTAAATTCTGTCACTGACTTGCCTTATAATCTTAAGTTAATGTTTTAACAAATGCAAATCTTTTTAAAATTATCTATGATAATAATTGGAACAGAAAACCTACAAAGTTATTTAAATAAAGGATTATGGTTATGGCCTTATACTAAGCAGCTAGCAGGTTAGATTTGGTCAGTGGTCTACAGTTTGCTGACCCCTGATGCAAATGTTATTTAATATTTTTGAAGTCAGTATAGTATTACAAAATCACAAAGAAGAATATTGTGCATATTGTTTTAAAATAGAATAAAAAATAATGCAGTAGCACAGTTATTTTTTTCTTTTAGATAGTGAATTAATTAGGATGAAAATATCAGGAAAATTACATCCATACTATAATTTCCAGTAAAAGTCTGGAAAGTCTATTTGCACTAAATTTGTGTATAAAATTTATGTGTATACTAAAAAAATTTGGTATTCAAATTGGGCAAATTTAATATCTCATTTCTACTCAGTAAGAACAAGTACAATATTTTTAAGATGTAGATAAGTTGGATTAAATCTAAGAAATCTATGTGCAAACTGTTTTTCAACAGTGGCAGTTCTCCTAAAGCACCTTTCATCACCTGAGCAGTATAATCAAGCATGAATATTTACCAAGATCCAGATAGTGTGTTAAGAGAGTCATGCCATGCTATTTAAGACAATAACATTATGGGTCTGTGACAATATATTTTTTTGCAAGTGACAAAACTGTACTTCAAAGGGTCCAGTTAATAAATGCATATATATTCAGTTTCAAAGCTAGGTCTACTTTCAAAGCCCATACTTTCAATTACCTTGTTATACAGTCTAAAAGTTGGTGGCTGTTTTGATAATAATAGCCCATATTTGCTTTTCTTTTTCCCTCTCTCATTCTTATCATTTCTCACTCCTGCCACCAGGAATTATCTTACAAATAAGCAACCTCTACACAAGTCTTTATTTTAAAATGCACTCTTAAGCAAAACCGAAACTAAAATATACTTTTAAGTGGCCTGGGTGTAACCATTCTTACTACCCAGACTGCCTCAGACATTGTTTCTGGGAAAATTTAAAGCAACCGTAGATTCCTTATTAAAATTCTAAAGGTTAGTGTACATATTTTAAAATTAACTTCTGCCTGAGCTTGGTAGCACACACCTGTAATCTCAGCATTTGGGAGGCTGAGGCAGGAGAATCACTGTGAGTTTGAAACCGGGTTGGACTATATAATGAGTTCAAGGCCAGCCTGAATTACAAAGTGAGATTCTGTGTCAAAAAACAAGCAAACAAATGAACAAAATAAATAAAAAATAAAAATAACAGTTCTCTGAAAAGATAAAGTTAACTTCTGATTGGTGATATATGGTATTCTACAGATATTATAAGTCACTGATCTTCCCATTTCTGACCATCTGTTGCATCCACTGTGTTATGGTTTAGATTTTAATGTCATCCAAATGTTCATGTGTTGAAGACTGGGTTCCCAGTTCAGCAGTATTTGCAGTAGGGACTTTCTGATATGATTGGATTGTGAGAACTCCTGATATCCTGAGTGGACTAATCCACTCATGGATCCATATTTTAATGGGCTATTGGGTGATGGTAGAAACTTCAGGAGGTACTACACAGTAGGTCAAGGGAAGCACAACCTTGAGTAGTATATCTTGTCCCTACCAACTTCCCTTTCCTAGTGTTCGTGACTTGATTAGCTTTGAGCCACTGTATGCTTTCCAGCAGATGATCTGCCTTAACAGCAATGCCAAGTAACCATGGAGTGAAACTTATGAAACCTTGTGAAAAGCTGTATGTTTCTTCCTTTGCAGTTGTTTATCTCAGGTATTTTGTCAAAGCAATAGAAAACTGACTAACAAATTTTGACAACACAGTATCTTTGGACACTTTGTATATTTCCTGAAGTTTTATGTTTTATCTGCTCTTTCTTTTCCTTTCCACATAATTATTGAGTCATGGAAGAATGAGGTGCAATTTGCACATTTCCTCTATTTCTAGCATTTAATAATCACAAAGTCATTACAGGCCACCACACACTGATTCAGTGGCATTTTGTGGTTCTCCAGAAATGTGCAAACTCCTTGATAAAGGATCATACATTTTAAACTTGGAAATAAAATAGAAGTTTTTCTTTGTTTTATATGGATTTGAAAATCCTCCTCTACAGTTGTGACGTGACACACTGTTACTCAGAACACACAGCATGAAAAGAGTAGGTGCAACACACACATCCAGTTTTACTTACAAGTGAGCAGAGGGGCAGTTACAGGTTTACACCAATGCAGTAGGGAGCACTATCTTCTACTGTAGTTAATTAGCTTAAGACTTAGTATTTAAGGCATTAATAGCCTCATAAGAAAAACCTGAAAACTCACTTTTTATTGCCCTAAGCAAAGAGTACATGAAAGGTACATGTAAATCAAAAATAAAGAAGCAGGAGCATACAGAAAATAAACCTTAGAATCTTTGTTCACTTCAAGATATCTCAATGAAGAACATACAGAATCTGAGGACTGGGCCACTTTTACAGGAGAGAGAGGTTCGTGATAGGAAGAAAACAATGACAGATGTGTGTATAATCATCGATAACACAATAAAATGACACTGAGTGATTCATAGGCATGGAGAAAACTATTAAAATTAAAAAATGGTTATAGTATAAATTTTAGGCACTTGGTTCATTTTGTTTTCAGTAGTTTTTTATTTCATTTTTATTTTTCTGGTACTGGGGATCAAATGCACAACCTCGACTTTCCAGGCAAGTGCTTATGCCACTGAGCTAAATCCCCAGCCCTATGTTTTGAGACAGGGTCTCACTATGCAGTTCAGGCTGGCCTTGAACTCACTTTGTATCCCATGCTAGTCTCAAACTCACAAGGACCCTCCTGCCTCAACCTCCTACACCACCATGCCTGGCTTGTTTTCAGTAGTTTAATTTTTAAAAGTTTTACTCCCAAATTATAACATTCAAGACTGTTCATCTAACATAGAAGAATGGATCAGGCAGTCACTCATAACTTAGTTGACTTGTATTCCATTTTCCTTTAGTTTTTAATTTTGAGAAAACTTTTTTTTGAGAAAACTGTTTAATCAATAGTTTGTTAAAAAAAAGAGTCTGAAGAATGTTAAATGTATTATTATAAATAGAATGTACCTGTAATTTCCTACCCAGAAAAAAATTGGTGAGAAATTTTAGCTTAAAACACATTAGTTTTGTCAAATTAATCAAAAGTTGCATTTTTAAATTACAAATGTAAGAAGCTGTTAGTGAAGCTATTCTTAGTTCTTACTTGTACAATAAAGTATATGATGAATGACAGTCTCATAAGTAAATACATATATATGTATGGTTCCTGCAGCTCCTTGAAATTGTAGTTCCTAAATACCATTCTGGTGACTAGGAGAAAAATGTAGGACAAATATATGGGCAGTTTATATTGTCTGGCAGGGAAGCAGTAGTTGTACAGGAGATGTGCACTTATTAAGGAAGCATGGAACACCTTCAGATTCAGTGATATTAGAAAAATCAAGATGCTGAAATTTATCAACACCAACCTCTGGGAAATATTCTTTCCTAAATAGGACTCAGATGTTAAAACAGCACACTGGCTTAGGCTGAGAATTTATTTTTCTCCTCAGTTCTGTTTGCTATTTATAGTAAATAGTGTTGACCTGACCACCACCTTTATTTGTCAAACCCTTGAATATGAGAAACTTTTACTTGTTGTAGAGAAGGCACTATTTATGCATAACTTTTAATTGAGGATTTATCACCTCTAGCAATTCATTACATCTCTCTAGCACCTCACTTGCACTTAGAACTATCCAATTTTATAGCTCTTATCATTACTATTTTCCTCATATTTCTTAAATGCCTTATACCTTTACCCTGGTACTTCCATTTCTATTAATGCATTTACCACCAGATACAATCTGGTTATGGTGTTAATTTGGGCCATGGTTATTCTGGCTTTTTCTACTACTAACCAAGAGATCTTCATTTTTGGTCAACCACGAGGTGACCCAGCTTAGGCTCCGAATTTCAAGGTACCATTTTAAGTTTTCATTTGCTACTTCTCATACAAACTGGAACATAGAGACTTGCATACAGGAAATTAATTACAATGTGTTCCCATGATTTGCACCCATAAAAGAGGGGGAGTATACTGAGAGAAAGGAACACCTTGATGTAATGCAGTTGTGGTGAATGGCTCTCCCTACTATAAGTGTAAGTAAAACTAGAAAGGCCATACAGAAAGCCCATGTTGGGGAAAGACCTGGACTTTCGCAATTCTGCATTTTCCGCCATTCACTCTAATGAAAAGGAAGGTTATTATAGTGAAAACAAGCTTTTCATATTATATTTTATCTGTATTTTAGAACAACACATTTATCTTTAAATTTCATAATAACTAAGGTTCCATGTGAAAGTCAATACTTCTCTAAGGGTGGCAGATACTGTGGTAAATATTTACAAAAAAATATACACATAAATAACTAAGTTTTCTATAGATGATATATCTAGAAGAAAATGTTTCAACGCTTTCCAGTTTAAAAAAATTGAGGCTACCTTTTACTCTTATTTTTTAGTAAGATCCATTATTACTTTGGTAACTAAATTAGTTATAAACTGTAATTATATAATTATAAATTATTAAGGTAGGAATATAAAAGGTTAAAAGATGTTAGGAGTAGCTAATTCATTAAAACTTGTCATTCATTTGTAAATGTTTTAGAAAGAAAATACAAACCATACAGAACATAATTAGGAAAAAAATGCATCTTGCATTGATAATGAATATATAATAACACTTGTATTTTAAAATGTCTGAATTACAACATTTTAGTGTACATATTTTAGAAAAATATTATCACATTGTCCATAAATTTGCTTTTCTTATTATATATATATACAACATTGATCAAAATAGAGGAAATTAAAATTCAAATACAAGAATATTCCATAATACCAAAATATACTTCTAGAATTAATTTTAAACATGGCGTTAGTTTTTCTTAAAATATCGCATATAATATACAATACTTTTGGGAGCATAAGATACTTAAAATTTCATTAAAATATTTCTATTTGATTTCAAGACTAATTTCATCATACAGAGTAGAACTGAAGGCTTTCTGAAATAAAAAGGGTACTTGTTTGCACTTCTGGTCATGTGGGGATCTCAGTTCTTTAATAATTTTGAAATAATCTTATCACTAATAAACTTTTTAGGTTAGGCTGCATATGTCCAGGATATAGACAATGAATACCTTT
This sequence comes from Dasyprocta punctata, assembly GCA_004363535.1. Taxonomy (NCBI): domain Eukaryota; kingdom Metazoa; phylum Chordata; class Mammalia; order Rodentia; family Dasyproctidae; genus Dasyprocta; species Dasyprocta punctata. Next base: position 88,646 of record RJWM01005243.1, on the reverse strand, counting down.
CCTTATGATTTGATTATAGCACTGCTACAATCAAAATAGCTTTCCTATAAATATTAATGCCAAATTCTGCCACTACTTGCCTCGATTATAAGAACTGAGAATTTTTATTATATAAAGGATCTATAATTTAACTGATCATTTACTTGCCCAAAATGTATCATTTATAATCTTTAAAAGTATTTAAATATTTATTTAAAATAGTTTGTTACTCTGTCACAATATAATGTTTTCATTTTGTAAATCGATATTTCAAGTTATGTAAAAATTAAAGAGATGAATATTTTTTCTAAAGCTATATTCTTTAGCAATTGTCACTATATAGGAGAAATTTTGGCCTTCAACTTAATTTCACAAGTGTGAAACTGTCATAATTTTGACAAACTATATAAATGTAAAGGTTTCAGGCATGCTGGTATTTATCAGTATGTTAAATTTTAAATGTTATGTTTTTTGGGACCCATTTAGATTTAAACCAAGTTCTGATAGCCCACGATGGCATTTCAGTGAATGGTGGTTTTCAATTTAGTTCAACATACACTCATGTTTATTTTTGTCAAGATAGTAATCAGAGGGAAACTGTTGGAGACCACTATGAAGTGGTTCTGAGCAGGATTTAAAATTAACTAATTGACTTTCTAACTAATGGACTTTCACAATTCTGCATTTTCCGCCATTCACTCTAATGAAATGTGTATCTGTGAGTTTATCTATGTTTATCTGTGAGTCTGTCCTAGGCCTATGCTCCTTGCCTGGTGATGGGAGCTGACTCATAGTAAGTGAACCTCTATGAATCACTGGTTCTGGCTGAGGCCTTTAGTGGCCTATGAGGCCAGAGATTGACTGAGTCAAATGTTGGGATACTCAGTCTAAAGTGGCACAAGAATCAGAGAAGGGAGGTGGCAGAGTAGAAAAAGTTTAATGCGGGCACGGAGAGAGCCACCACAGGAAGGACTCTGTGTTGACTCTCTGCCAGCACATGGCAGGGGACTGGCTTAAATAAACTCAATCGGTGGAAATTAATGTAACTTCCTTAGGAGGTACTGGCCAAAGGCAATTGGACTAAGCTTGAGCAGAGGAGGAGTTAGGAAGTTGATGTAACTTCCTTGGGAGGTAGTGAGGCGGGATTTAGGAAGTCAATGTAACTTCCTTTATGAGGTAGTGACAGGTGATTGGGCTATTTTTCGTGTGTACAGGCTTTGCCAAGGGTTTATGGGAAGAAGGAGTTGTGGAGATTGCTGGGAAGAAGGGGCACTGTCGCCATTATGGCTGGGTGGATCTTGGGTGGGGGAACCCTCTCATTCCCATCTCTTTGGTGTTAGGGGGTGCCGTTCAGGGTGGCTGTCACTGCTAGTGCCCAAAGGCAAAGGAGGCCATCCCCCTACTGTGGTGTCTAGCTGTTTTGAGAGGTAGGCTACTGCTTGGAATGAGGGTCCCTTTTTGTGTCCCCAAACCCCCATTGCATTGTATTTGTCAGCTGTAGTGTACAGAATGAAAGGTATAGTGGGGTTGGGAAGGGTTAGCACCGGAGCTCTAAGAAGAGCCTCTTTGAGTTTAGTGAAAGGAGTATGAGTTGGCATGGTTGGGTTTAGAGGTTCTGACAAACGCCCTTTAGAGGCTTGATATAATGGCTGAGCTAAGCAGGCAAAGTTGGGAATCCAGAGATGAAAAAAATTTGCTAGGCCTAGGAAGGATAGCACCTGTGGTTTTGTGACTGGCACCTATAAATCATGAAGGAGCACCTTACGATCAGAAGTTATGGATCGTGTGGTGGGTATGAGTGTAAAGCCTAAATATTTAACCTTTGGTGAAGCAATTTGGGGTTTAGAGGGAGAGACCTGGTATCCCCTATTACAGAGTAAGTTAAGTAAAGCTGCGGTGTGTTGTATAGATGTAGAATGAGACGGGGAGCAGAGTAAGAGGTCATCTACATATTGAATAAGTGTGCTAGGCTGGAGATTTATAGCTGCAAGGTCATTGGCTAAGGCTTGGCTGAAGAAGTGAGGGCTATCTCTGAATCCTTGGGGTAAAACTGTCCGTGTTAATTGTGTGGACTGGAAGGTGTCTGGATCTGTCCATGTGAATGCAAAGAAGTCTTGGCATTGGGAATGTAGGGGAATAGTAAAAAAGGCATCCTTTAAGTTTAATTCTGAGAAGTGGGAGGTAGAAGGAGGGATGTAAGAAAGAAGAGTGTAGGGATTTGGGACCACAGGATGTATAGGAAGGACTGCTGTATTGATAGCTCTAAGGTCTTGGACCAGTCTGTATGTACCGTTAGGTTTTAGTATGGGTAGAATGGGGGTATTATAGGGGCATTTGGTTGTTTTTAGGAAACCATTTGAGAGGAGTCGACAGATAAGAGGTTTGAGTCCCCTCAAATGTTTTGGAGCTATTGGATATTGTGGGACACAGGGGAAGACTGAGGGATCCTTTAGGCACATAAGGACCAGAGCAGCATGAGTGGCACGTGTTGAACTAGAGGTATCCTAGACAATAGGGTCTACAAGGGACTTAGGGAGGAGATGGTCGTGGAGGTGGGAGGAATAGGAATAGTATCTGACGCGATGAAGGCCGTGTTGGATGTTGGCTAGAAACGGCAAGGCAGAGGGCTCCCCAGTCTCAGAAAAAGAGAAAAAGGGAAGAGGAAGGAGAGAGAGAGATGGGAGAGAGTGGTCTGTAGGCCGGGGCGGGGCTCAGGCCAGGGGAAAGGATCTCCGGAAGCCACACGGCCCCTTACCACTCAGAGTAACACAGCAGCAACTGATTGAGTCAAATGTTGGGATACTTAATCTAAAGCGGTGCAAGAATCAGAGAAGGGAGGTGGCAGAGTAGAAAAGGTTTAATGCGGGCACGCAGAGAGCCACTACAGGAAGGACTCTGTGATGACTCTCTGCCAGCACCTGGCAGGGGATTGGCTTAAATAAACTCAGATGGAAGAAATTAATGTAACTTCCTTAGGAGGTAGTGGCCAAAGGGGATTGGACTAAGCTTGGGAAGAGGCGGGAGTTAGGAAGTCGATGTAACTTCCTTGGGAGGTAGTGAGGCGGGATTTAGGAAGTCAATGTAACTTCCTTTATGAGGTAGTGACAGGTGATTCGGCTATTTTTCGTGTGCACGGAGTTTGCCAAGGGTTTATGGGAAGAAGGAGTTGTGGAGATTGCTGGGAAGAAGGGGCACTGTCGCCATTATGGCTGGGTGGATCTCGGGCGGGGGAACCCTCTCATAGATTCCTCAAAGGGCGAGATAAGGCCACAGCTGAAGATGCTCGGCTCAAATCCAATTAAGTAGATAGAGACTGCAGCTGCAGACATCTCACAGCCACAGGTATCTCACTCCCACCGTAAATGTCATCATGGAGATAAGATGGTTCTCCTAAAATTGGCACAATTTACTACTTGGAGAAGTCCTGGAAGTGACTCCCAAGGTCCTGCTCATTCCCCTGCTTTCCTCAGTATCCCCTCTCTTTGTTTATTATGAAAATAAATATAGGCTGCATAGAGAAACCCTTTGTCTTAGCCCTCATCATAGCCTCAGAGTCAAGGACTCTGCAGAGGGCTTTGATCCTCCTGGAGCCCTAAAATCATACCACTTGTCTCATTTATTTAAGCTTTTGCCATACACTCATTTGGGAGATTGGGGATCTAGGCTGGGACCCTGATAGGAAAATGCAAATTTAATATTTGTTTTGGAACTTGAGAAATCTAGAATAATCTGTTGTCTTCTATATGACCTCAATTTTGGAAGTGTAACACAAAGTAAAAAAAAAAAAAATATTGCTGTGAAGCAGATAAAAAGATAGACTTTATTCCAACTTGTGAAATTATAGTCACAAGATGTTTGCTGAAGACTCTTCTAGTCATGGGCCAGGAGGAGAACCACAAGCCAACTTGTGTTCTCCTGTGAACCAGAGACAGCCATGCAGGCCAGGAGGAGAACCAAGACGTCAAGCCGTGTCCTTCTGTAAACCAGCTGGCATGCAGGCTGGGGCACAAGAAGAGCTCTCCTCCCTCCCTAAGCAACTGACTGATTCAGAGGAACGCAGTTTGAGATGATAGCAAGTGAAATAAAAAAAAGTAACTTAATGCTTGAATTATTTGATTGGCTTTGCAGGTCTAGAGCTGGTATTCAGAGCATCTATTTCGAAGATGACAATATGTAATGTAGCAACTGTAGGGGATTTCCTTCTGTCTTGTTTTTGAAATCCAATGTTGTTCTGTTTTGCTTTGTTCTATTTTATTGTTTTGTTTTATTACCTTTAAAAAGAGACTCCTACAGAGTCTCCACAAGTTGTACCAAAGAAGTCTTTGTATTTCTGCCAACTTTGGAAAGAAAAGAGGAGTCAATTCCAAAAAGAGTTTGGAGGGCAAACCGTAAACACCACCATTGTCTTCCACCTTGAACACAAAATACATGGCAAGATTAATTGGCTTCCTTTGGGAAAAGAACAACGAAAATACTAAATTTACAAGTTCCAACTTCTTTAAGATAAAAGGCTAAAAGGCAGTAAGCATAAAATTTTTCAGTGGGTGATTACCACACTTTTTGGAGAAAGTTCTCTGGGTTCAAGGAATGTGCACCGTGTTTGAAAGCACTCTAACAGTGCAGAAAGCCTAAGTGGACTTTGTAAAATAAATTTCTTGTTTCATGCATGTCATCATAGTATAAAGAAATTATTGCCAAACATTGTGTGTTTTGTTTTGTAAGAACTTGAAAAATTGAGTTATCAAAAGTAGTAAGAATTTTGAACAAATAAATCCCAAACATGAGATAATGAAGGGCATCACTAGTTCTGGGAAATTGCCCATGTTAAAAGTTTCTGTAGGAAACAATTTAGAGTTCCTTCCCACCTAACACTTTTTAATTTTATAATTTCTGGCATGTCTTGAGAAAAATTGGGAAATATATTAAAACATTTGTTTTTAAGAAAATTAGTTTTCTGGAGGCAATAGCTAAAATTTATTCTGTCACAAAGATAATTTAGGGTAGTGGCTTATTTCTTTTTGGAACAACTGATTCAAGGAAAGATTATTTCCACCTGTCAGTCTCTAAACAAAATTTTAGTTCCCTAACAGTCTCTATGCAAAATTTTGATTCATCTATTATGTCTGGTCTCCCCAGGCTTTCTTGATTTACTAAGTCCCCACATGGGCAAACCACTTAATTAAAAATTTAGAATTATAAAATATAAACTTGAAAGAGTTACAAACTATTTTACCAAATGTCATAATTTCTGTACGTGAATGTGTTGTGTATGTGCCTGTGCCTAAAGTTTAATGAGCTAATTGGTCATTTTGTCTTCTTAGATTGGGCAACCAGTGTTCTCTGCTCTTAAATCAGTACTCCCCCTATTTTTTGCAACAGAGCATTATTGCTAAAACTTAATATTATTTTGTCTAAATTTTTCTAACTAATTTATGAGACTAAAATACCAGGATATCAAAAATGAAAATGAGCAAAATATAAACTATTATGAGTGTATTGGTTCATTATTTGTTTTGTAAATGTTTTATTTTCTGAAATAAAGCTGCTCCATGTTCAACACAATGGCATATGCGACTTTTTCAGGTATTGTCTTTCTTTTAATAAGTAAATTAGTGATACTCCTTTAAATAAATATACACAAACTCCCTCCATTTTCTAGTAAAATATAAAAATGTCACTTGCTTTTTCTCATCTGACATAAGTTTCTATTCTGCACTGTGTAGAATTTGAGACTTTTGCTTTTAAGTACATACCTGTCAAATTTATACCTTTCTTCTTCTTTTGTAGCTTTCATGCTAATAAAGGATTGGCTATCCTCAGCTAGCAAAATGTTTTTTATGTATAAATGACAGTAGCATGGTTGACAGCCTGGCTTAATGGTTTGAATTAGGAATGACTGTTTCTTTATATTAATAGGGATGCTCTCAATAAACTAGTACATTGCAGTTTATACCATCAGGATATTTGGTAAATTGATTGGAGAGAGCCTGGAAAAATGTCAGCTCCTTATCAAAGAAAGAAAGACAAAGAAAGATTGCACTAGTAGATTAATTCATCTTTGAGAAAAATGTTTTCAAGCCCCTTTGATAGATGCATTTTCTGTTTTCTGCAAATGTCAAAGCATCTTGTTGCAGCTTCCTGACAACAAAAGAGTATTTCTTACAAAATTGTTAAAGAATGATATTTGTTTATGGGGTCCTCATGAATTTCCTTTCAGAGTCTTTTCTAAACCTTTCTCTTACTCTCTGAGTCCTGTGGAATACCATATTCTGAAATCACAAGTTCAGAGACACTAAGGCTAGACATTTAATAACAGAGTTAAAAGGCCCCTTTGTGATTTTATGTGATGGTGTGTGTGTGTGTGTGTGTGTGTGTGTGTGTGTAATGTATGAGTTGTACAGATGTTTTGTAACATGTACACATCTATTTTTGAAGCAGGGTCTCACACCACAAGTATTAGTAATTATCACAATTACTAGATGTGAACTGTAAAATAATATGGGAGTCTGAATTTTTACTTGTGATTCCTTAGTTTCTAAATGTTTCTGTTAGGGACTGGATTTTTGTCTACCTCGGAATTTATACACTGAGGTCCGAAACCCTGACAACTCAAAATTTGATTATGTCTTGAAATTGGGCTTTGAAAGACATAATTAAGGTAAAATAAGGTCATGTCAATGGACCCTAACGCAGTATAACTTCTTCCGGAGAAGAAGAGCTTTGTACTCAACCCACAGCTCGAGGAGTGAGGCTATGAGGACACAGTAAGAATGCAGGTATCTGCAAACCTCAGGAGAAACCAAAAACTGCTGACCCCAGCACCGTGGATTCCAAGCCTCCAGACTGTGAGGAAAACAGAAAAAAACGTTGTTTAAACCAGTTTGTGCTATCCTGTTACGGAAGACTGGAGTAACCAGCCCAGGGTTCTTTTGCAAAATATTTTGCTGTTCTAACAGAAATAAGTCAAAGACTCAAATTTTTTCCCAGAGCTCATATTACTCCTTTATGATTCATTGAATTGCATTTTATAGAACTAGAACGATAATTTGCTGTTAACTGGCCAATATACGTAGTTTTAGTTTATTAATTTTTCAATTTTTTAACTAAAATATTTAAGATATTATAAATTCACATAAAAAGTAAGAAATAATACAGAGAAAATGTGTAATTACTTCATTTTCTCCAAAAAAATACCACCTCACAAAATGCCCTTAATGTATTTTCAAGAACAATTCCGCCACATTCCTTTCCAGCACGTGGTTCTTTTTAGCTGGGCTCACTTCCCTCTTTCGCTCTTTAGAATCTCTGAGGATTACTCATCCGTCTCCAATTCCACAATTAGGCATGTCAAGAATTGCATGTGAGATTAATTATACCTAATTACCTATGAGGGATTGGATTCTTCTCACTCAGCATCATTTTCTGGCAATTCTGGCAAATCACATAGAAATAGACACACACACATAATTTTTTTCAATTCATTGATATTTAAGAGTAGAATTTCATGAAATGAATGTGTGTATATAAACTCGTGTAACCAGCCAGCTGTTGAAGTATAATTAGGTCATTTCCAGTTTGTGGCTGTTTTTGTATTCTAGGATATTTTTATTGTATTTTCTTTTCTATTTTTTGAGCTTTCAAATATTTTTTTGCTTTAATTAGTTGTTTATTGGTACCTTTGAGGTACACATAATGATCACATTCATCATAGGAAATTTGTATTTGTACATGGTACATCTTGATTCTTTTTTCCCCTCCCCTCCTTATTTACAAATGCTTTGTTTCCATTTTCCCTTCTCTTCTCATTTTTCTTTCCCCCTTCCCCCTCCCTAGTTCGCTTTTTCATTTGAATATTTTCTTCCTATTTCATAGTATCTCTTATACATTTAGGTCCTTATTCACACTTTTGGTTTCTCATGCCAGAGAAATGATTGTGTCCAATTTATTTCACTTAAGAGGATGGTCTCAAGGTGCATCCATTTACCTAGAATTATCTCAAGTTTATCCTTTTTCTTGGCTGAGTAGTACTCCATAGTAGATAATACAACATATTTTCTTTATTCATTCATTAGCTAATGGACGTTTAGGCTCTTTCCAAGGTTTAGCTATTACAAACTGTACTGTTATAAACATGGCTGCACATATATATCACTGTGATATGATGCTTTATTTCATTCAGGAAGATACCAAGAAAGGGAATAACTGGATTGAATGGAACCTCTAGGTCTAATTTTTTTAGGAATCTTCACACTGATTTCCATAGAGATTGCATCAGTCTCCACTTCCACCAACAAAGAGGTTCCTTTTCCCCCACCACTGCAATATTTGTTATGAGTTAATTTTTTGTTAATAATGATTCTTTATGGAGTGAGATAAAATCTCAGCATTCTTTTAATTTGCCTGTCTTGAATGATCAGTGATGTTGAATATTTTTTTCATATATTTATTTGCTGTTTCTACTTCTTCATCTGAGAAATGTCTAGGCAGCCAAGGTAAGACAGGGGGCATCACAATTCCAGACTTAAAATTATACTACAATGTTACTGTGATAAAAATAGCACGGTATTGGCAAACAAACAGACCTGAGGATCACCACAACAGATCAGAAGATGCAGAAACAACTCCAGACATACTCAAGCACCTTATCTTTGCAAAAGAAGCCAAACACCTTCACTGGAAAAAAGATAATACCTTCAATAAAGGTTCTGGAAAAAGTGATTTTCCACATGCCAAAGACTAAAACTAGACCCATCATGCATGAAACTATAACTGAAATGTATCAAAGATCTAAATATTAAAACAGAAACATTAAATTTGCTGGAAGATAGGATAGGCAGAACTCTTGAAGACATTCGTGTAAGCAAAGACTTCATCAAGTAAAACCTGATCACACAGGAACTATCACAAAGAATCACCAACTGGGATCCTGTCTTATTAAAAAGCTTTTATACAGCAAAATGAAGAGATAACCACACAAAAACACCAACAGAATGAAGAGACAACCCATAAAGTGGAAAAAGACTTTTTAGACAACAAACTACTATCTAAAATATATAAAAACTCAAAAAATATCAGACTCCCGCCCTCCAATTCATGGTTGTTTTAAACACAACATTTTAAACATATATCTTAAACATTTATGAATGAATTTTTATGTGAATATAATTTTCATTTCTTATAATAAATGCCCAGGGATGCAACTGCTGGGTTGTATAATAATCATATGTTCAGATTTTTGTTTTGTCTGTCAAATTGTTTTGCAGAATGGTAATGTTCTAATCCCACTAGCAATGTATGAATGACATGTTTTCTCTATACCCTTGCCAGCATTTTAACACTTTCACTATTCATTATTTCAGCTATTTTGAGAGATGTATTTTAATATCATAGTGTGGTTTTAGTTTGCATTTATTGTCTAATGATATTGAACATCTTTTCATGGACTTATTAATCATCTATTTTTTTTGGTGAACTATTTTTTGCTCACATTCTTGTTGGCTTGTTTCTATCTTTAGTTTTGAATTCCAAGAGTTTGTTATATATGTTAGATATTAGTACTTTCTCAAATAAGTAGTCTTCAAACATTTTCTCCCATCATATTGCATGTCTTTCATCATAGCAGTTTCTTTCACAGTGTAAAATATTTTATTTCTCCCTTGATGTAGTCCATTGTATCTTTTTTTCTTTTATTGGTAGTTCTTTAGATATTAAATCTAGAAACTGCTTGAAATGAGTTAGCAATTTTTTTAAACTCATAAAATTGATGATTTAACCAATCAGATATTTAGAGCTGAACATATGTTTCAATGCCTTTATTTTAAAGTAAGAACATTCAAAGGTTGAAAATCAAGTATTTGCAAATAAATATTGAAAAAATTAACTCATTTATAATATGACACTGTAACACAGAACTCGTGAATTTTTTATACAAAATCAACTTTATTGCATTTAAATTTTTAAATTTTTCCTTTGTTATATATGTTATTATATCTGCTACTAATATAACTAATGTATGAAGATATAAATACTGTTATTTCAAATTATGTATTGATGACCTTTTTTCAAATTCAAGATTAACTTAATACCCAAATTTTCTAAACTGTTTTTCTATAAAGAATTTCAAAGTTAAATATTTAGTCTTTCATTCCACAAAACACATTAGTTAGAAAAGAACTGTACTAATACATAAATAAATTTAGAAAAAATCAAGTGCCAGCATTTTTCAGAAAGTTTCTGTCTGATTACTCTTTAATTTAAGTGGTTTATACTACAAAAGTTTAATTTTCACTATGAAAATTATTAGATGAATATTGTACCATTTCCTGTAAACTCTAAGCGCTGACTCAAGTGTTCAAGGTTTTTCTATCTATTGAGATTTCTACTGTAAATACAGGCCATGTGATGTAGATGTACATAAGAAAGAAAAGACAAGAGAATAGTGCAGATCATTTTGAAGAACAAGTCTGAAAAAAATTTTTTTAACGTAACTTTTTAGCAGATTCTTTGGTTCAGAACTCAGTCACTTTGCCCCAAACTGTATAGCAAGTAATCCAGGAAAACAGTTCTTTTGTGACTACCAGGAGGAACAGATAGAAAGCATGGTGTATGACATTCTGTCACACTTTCTAATCTAATCCTAGTAATATAATGACATATACAAATTTAAATACTGTGAAGTAGTGAAAACTAGTTAGAATAGATAACTAAATTTTAGGTTTCAGTTTTTGTAGCCACAAGTTTTCACTTTGGAAAAATTATCTCATTCCTGTGAATGTCAATTTATCTTTATATTCTATATTCAATTGGAGGATTCAAATTGATGATGCATGAAGGTGAGTTGTATTTAAAGCTTTATAGTAATTAAAATTTTACAGTGGTTATTCATAGTATGATTACATTTATACGTTAAATATGTGTAATACTTTCCAAAATAAAGCAAGTTGTCTTGCATAGGAATGTTTGCTACTTTTTTTCTTTTTGTGCTGTTTTGTTAGGTTCTGTTTTCTTTGAAAAAAATTGTTGTACTCCTAATTTTGCTCATGCTCTGTTGCACTTTAGAATAACACAGTAAACAATAATATACAGTATGTTTGATAATGGCTAGAAGAGAGATTGTCATCACAAATGATAATTACTTAAGGGGATGAATATAATATGCTAATGATCCTTACTGATCTTTACACAGTGTATTTTAAATTGAAACATCACTTTGTGTCTCATAAATGCATATAACTATTGTTGTTCATCAAAAGTAAAGATAAACATTTATCTTTTCACTGGGAGTGTTTCAATTAAAAGAAAATAGTGAAGCAAAAAGTGAAAATTTCAACATGAATTAAAACAGGGACTAATACACCAATTGGCTAAGGGCAATATTAAGTATTCACAAAGAAAGATAGCAAATTATTTTTGTAAGAAAGAGTAATATTAACTGTTGGAGTTGTTGAAGCCGAATACACGTGCAGGGCTGTGGCATGCCCAGGCATGGCTGAACTGAGAGCGAGGAGATGCCTGGGGGTTGGGGGGCAGCGTGGGCCACAGCTGAGGTTGCCTGGAGACCTTCTTGACTCGCATCGTCTGTTACTTGGATGGATCCTTGAGCCCCTCCCAAGTTCCTGCTCAGGTTTCCTGCATTTTCCACTAAACCCCTTCCTTGTTTTGAATAAATAAGGGCCGCCCAGGGGCAGTCTCACTCAGCCACCAGACTTACAAACTCTGCAGTGGGTTTTGGTCCTCCTGAAGCCCTAAAGATCATACTGCTTGTCTCAGTTATTTGGGCCTTTTCCTCAAACAACTGAGATTGGGGATCTCGGCACAAACCCCTAGAGCTCAGGCTCCCACAATTAACAATTATATAATTAGGTTGATATTTTCAAAATATTTTCTAGGCAACACAAAGAATAATTGTTGTCCAAAAAAAGAATACCATATGCAAACAAATTTGAAATTGTCTTTGTTGAATGAAATTAAATACATTTCTTTATTTCATAATTTCATTGAATTTTTAATAACCATGCATATGCTAAAAAGATGGAAATTTTATGTAGAATTTTTAAAATTCATTACACAAGCAAATGGCTCTTAGATGTAATATTTTCTAAGTTTTTTGTTATGATCAGTAAATTTTGGATAATGTTAATTTATTCCAATCATTGTTTTAAATATTAAGTCACAATATTTCACATATCCTAGCAAAATGAATCTGAAGTAGATAAAATAGCACTCTAACATAATGGAATGCAATTATCCCTCTCTGCAAAATAGTAGTTTATTAATAAAGATGCTTAAGTAAAAGTTTAAAATGTGATGATAAATTATACAATACAGAAATTCAGCAGAAACAATCACTAAATGGTGGTTCAATTCTACTATGAATAATAAGATATTTCCTCAGTATCATCTAAGATTTTTTTTTTTTTTTTTTTTTTTTTTTTTTTTTTTTTTTTTTTTTTTTTTTTTTTTTTTTTTTTTTTTTTTGTTGTGGTACTGGGGATTGAACTCACAACCTCACACCTGCCGGGGCAGACGCTTAAGCCACTGAGCCAAACTCCCAGCCCTATCATCTAAGATTCTATCTTTATTCCAAGTCTTACCATCAGTTCACTAGCAATGTACATGAGCTATATCATCACGGTTAGGGTAATAAAAGAGATGCTAATTTTCACCTGTATCACGAGATACTGGTCTGAAAGTTTTTTTGTCATAAAAATAAAAGTATGATAATTAAATAAATGCAATTGTCAGCAAAGAGAAAATAAAACATACTTAATAAACTCATGAAAATCAATTTCCTATTTGGTTTTGTATAGTTATTGAGGTGTTCAAAAAATTTTAATGTATTAGAAAAGTCTAAATTATATAAAAATTTAAAAATCATAATAGAAATAGATATAACTAATATTAAATTGGCAAAATGTAGATATACAAAAGCATATAGTCATAGCATATAAATACAGTGTATACATTTATATAAACATTTAATGAACATGTAGAATCATATTATGACAGCACATACTCAATATGTGATAATGCTATATGCATAGTCATAATATAAGAATTTATCCATCTGGTATATACATATATATATATATATATATATATACATATTTCATGAAAAAATTTTAAAATCTAAAATATGATGAATAGTTAATAACTTGAAATTCAGGAATTTTTATTGGATTTTCAGTTTGGTGTTTGTCAAATTATTTATGGATTATATTTTTATTCATGCATTATTATTACTAGTAGTAATAATACTACTAGTAATAATGGGGATTGACATGACAGTGATATAATTGCATACATTCAACACATAGCTTTTTCTGCTCAAATTCTCTGAGTATTGGCAAAAGGAAAAATATTAGGTATAGGCCAAACTTAAAAATGCTAACTGTAAATCTGCCAAATACTTTTGAAATAGAAACATTATTTTAGTAACATAAAATCTTTCATGAACTTGATATGTTAGATGGTGTGAGTCTTTTTTCTGGAATTCCTTAAAAATTATTTGGCTTAATCTGTAAGTTAATGTATCATAGTTTTAAACAACTCAGCTCTTCTTGATTTTAACTGAAATTTATTTCTAAGGTCAATATCTAGTATTGTAATTGCTTTTTAATAAAACAATTTTATCACTTAAAAATTATGGCCATTTAGGTTTCATTTGGAGTTTTATTGCTAATGACTACAAAGTTTCATTAATTTCATTTTATTTTCTCTGTTACTGTAATAATAGCTTATATGCTGATATTTAGGAGATGTAACCATTTACATTGATAGATTTAATTAGTGTTGCATTGGAATAAGCCAGACAGACATAAATTGTGTAGATTCATTCTTGGGTTTTAAAAGGTAGCATTTTACTTAAGACTTTTATGTCTGTATTTATTAAGAAGTATATAATCTTCTTTCTTTGTAGCACATTTATCAGTATTATATAATCAGTTCTGACTTTGCAAGCATAATTGGGGAACTTTTCATCTCTTTTTATGTATTTATTTATATATCTTCAAAGTCACATATTTTTGAGACTCTGAGACCATAACATTCTATTTTATTATGGAGTTTTAAACAAGTCAGCACAATGATACAGAAGATGAAGTGCATGTCATAAAGGTATCACAGTCATAAGAAATAGAACTAAAGTGTTACGAACAGTAGAGAAGCAGAGAATTTAGTTCTAAACATGGTTCACTCAGATAGTGTGCACTTAACTCTAAATAAATGCCGACTGGTAAGCGTTTCTTAGGAAATGTGACAGGAAAAGTACAGGGGCATGGAAGCACAAGGGGAAACTACCCTTGGCCTACTTTATGTTAGAATCTATCAGTGTCACTGCCTTCTCCTCTTGCTAGACTTTCGTTTTCTAATGTGCACTTTGACACTAGCTACTCAGGGTCAGTATTCCAAAACAAAGGAAAGAGTTAGTCAGCATGTGAACATCATTCTTGCATGATTTCCTTCAGCAGGAGTGAGGCAAGAGTATTTACTGCCGACTGGAAATTTGCCACAAAGATTCTCAAGTGTGTTAAATCCCAGCATTAATTAAATTTTAAGTGGGAAAATTGCACTAACTGTTTTAGATCACAGGGACACTGTTTAGTTCAACTTAAGCAGTAATTTTCTGACTCTGACCCAAGTGACCCATTAGACTTAATGGCATTTCAAAAATTGCTTATTTCCTCCCTGCAAGTTCACAGTAATATTGGTTGTGTAATAATCTAAATTATATCAGATGACACTAGTAACATGAGGGAGGAAAGTTCACTGAGAGATTAGAGAGAAAAATTAATTGTAGATTAGAATAGTTGGTTGTATCTTTAAACTGAACACCATAGGTAACCTCTACCAATACAGGAACTTTATTACAAGTCACAAACATTCTAACTCCAGAACTAAACTGGTGCAATATCCATGTAAACCCTTAATGAAAGAGTTTCAAACAGAATGGGATTGACTTGAAATTGTCCTGTGACAGGAGAATATGAAGTCCAATTTCAAGGAAAACAACATAAAGTGAGACTAAAATTTAGTTATTACTCTTTTTCACACTCACAAATTAGGGAAGAACATTGAATAAATATATTTGGTAAGATAAATGAAAATAATAGTTTGAAAATGCTAATCACCTAATCCCACTCATGAAATATCCATGCTGCTGATCCATGTACACGTAATCATTACCGACACATTCCCTCCTAAAAAAACAGCATGTTCCAATCAATTCAGAGAAAGATTTATAAATAAACCAACATGGGAATGAAGCATAGATTATAAGGAAATGAAGTAAATGGGCAAACAAAAAATAGTTAGAATAGAAACATACAAAAGAATAAATTCAGAAAGTATTTGTTCAGTCACAAATGAATTACAAAGATGTCAAAGAGGAATTAAATCAAAAGTTGACACAAAATAATCCTCAAATGTCCTTAAAGATTAAAAACAGAATCCCTCCTATTTTTCTTTTAATTTTATTGGTGGATGAAGTGTATTAGAATAAACAAATGAAACTATATGAATTACTAGGTGACTTGTGATGAACATTTACTAAGTAAAAATTTTGACCTGATGAAACTCTGATGAGTATCACATTTTTTTTTTTTTATGCTCAAAGCACCAATACTGAAGCTAGGTCAAAACAAAAGTATTTAAAGTGTATGCATTATGAGTCTATTCATCTTGTTGTAATAGGTGCAGATATCATTGAAAACTTTATGGTATGAGGAGTTCTGTTTATGCTTTTTGTGTCTTTCATTTATTTTTTAAAATCTGGGATAGGAGCCGGGCGTGGTGGCGCACGCCTTTAATCCCAGCACTCGGGAGGCTGAGGTAGGCGGAGCGTTGTGAGTTCGAGGCCGGCTTGGGCTACAACGCGAGCGCAAGGCCGGCCTGAGCTACATAATGCGACCCTGCCTCGAAAAACCAGGGCCGGGAGTTTGGCTCAGTGCCTTAAGCGCCTGCCCTGGCAGGCGCAAGG
>RJWM01005243.1:0-72591 GCA_004363535.1 Dasyprocta punctata | reverse complement strand
TCTGGGATAGGTTTTACCAATACAATGAGGCATAAAATATTTCTAAAGCAAAAGCAGAAAAAGGTCATGCAACTTTCACATTCTCCTTTGCAACTCTTAATCTACAGTGAAATTTCTTCCATGTAAGAAATATGAACCATCATAGTCAGCCAGTAGATCACCCCAGTAAACTCAGAGACTGGTGTCAATTGCTACACAGATGAGCACTCCATCATGTATATCAAGCCTGTTGATCCCTCAGTTGACAGTAGCCTCAGCCAATATTTTCCCTGCAGCCAGGGGAAGCCACCAAGTAAGAACCGTTCAATTGATGCTTTCCAAATTTCTGACTTGTAAAATTACAAGACAATACAGTAGTTGCTAAAGTTTGTTAATATTGATGTGATTTATTATACAGCAATAATATACAGAACAAAATTTAATACCCAGAAATGGGATGCTTCCATGTAAAAACTAAAGAAATAAAAAAATTCTAAAAGTAATCTGAAACCACAGTATTGAATCTGAGACTGTGTAAAAATTGGGAGCTCAGAGAGGCTTGAGACATTTGACAATCTATGAAGACACTGTTGGTAAGGATTTAAGTATTATGAAAAAAATTCTATCAGGATTTGGGGACACTTTGGACTTGTTATTCTGTGGGAGGATATTTGGCAGCACTGTTGCCTGTGGTAGCAAGGAAAATAGGAGTTGTGTCTAATGAACTCTACAGTCTAACTGGAATTAGAAGCAAGATGCTTCAAAGGGCCTATTTTTAAATGTGAGAAAAATAGATGGACTAAAGAACAAAAAAAAGTCCACTTTGAAACAGAATTTAGATAAATGTGAGGAAACAGAACTTGCTGGAAACACACCTCCAATCACAAAGCATAGGATTATTACTCCGCCTCAGTCTTTCCACAGCAGAACTTCAAAGAATGTATCTCACTGCAACTGTGAAATCCATACCACTGTTAGAGCAACATTGTCTCAGAAAAGAGAGAACCATGGGTGTGATTGTGATTACAAGATAGCCTTTAAAGAACAGAAAGGTTTAAAGCAATCCTTATTGAATCCATCAAACATTCCAAGGATCTTAAAGTACATACATTTAAAATCTAAAGAAATTAAATCCACACCTTGTTGGAGATACCAGCATTCCTTTATTCACTGTGGGATTATTTTTAATATCTACCTGTAAGTCTAATGACAAATGAAAGTAACAAGCAATACCTCATGTATATCTAGTCTTTCATATATCATATGATTTTTAATTTTTTTGCTCTTGAGGGATATTTGATCATTGAAAAAAATCATGATCTTATTCACAACTGTTCATGTGTCTAATTCACTTATTTAGTGAATATCTAGGAGCTATTTGTTAGAAAAAATAAACAAAATTTTTTCTTTATGCTTCTCCATGTAATTCTTTCAGAAACAATATGTGAGAGCTTCAGAAGCTCAACCTTAAGAGATGACATTTAGTGTTATTATCTATAATTTCTGCTTTCATATTTTGTGCCTAGCCATACGTATACTGGAGAAGTAAAGCATCTTCAAAATCGATTTTTCCTAGTGTATAATCACAATCTAGATCACTTGTGATGCTAGATATGTGGAGATCTTTTTCTCTACACCCTAAGCAAGTGTCAGTGCTGGAGCAGTGGACAGTCGCTGGTGTCCTGTAATCCAATTTAGTTCTGATATCCGTCTTTGTGAAGATAGTGTCAGACTGCACAGGTCAAGGGCTCAGATCCTAAAACTACCCTGCAATCCTACCAATCTCCCACTTGAAATGCCAGTGCCAAACCCCAAGTTATTTCATCTGTGCTGCTCATCAACCCCCTTCCCTGCTTCCGCATTCAATTAATTTGTTTGAATGGTTCACAGAACTCCAGGAAGACCACATGTACCTGTTTATTATAAAGGAGACTGACAAAGACATGCCCGGGGGGGGGGATAGGAAGCTACCTGGAAATTCTTTGAACTCTGTCTTGTGGGTTTGTAGAGACTTCCTTGCACAGGCATGACTAATGCAGTGACAAACATGCCAACATGTGATTGGACAAAAAAGATGTGATCTGGTGCTAAAGGTGAAGAAACCTATTAGAGCCTGCCTGCTTCGTCATTCTCCCAACAGAGTATTGGGAAGGGGCCTCTGGCACAAGGAGAGTCTTTTTGACCTACTATGTTTTTATTTTGTGTTTCTCCTCTATGAGATCTCACTTGATAATTAAGCTTGTATATCTGATTAATTTCACTTACTTTTTTATTCCCTTGGGGGAATGTTGATAGAATCCAGAATTTCAGAGTTTCTAAGCAAGCGTTTTAGTGCTGAGCTTCATCCCCAGCCCCTGACCTATGGTTGGACAAAGGTAGGTCAGAGAATTTTTTATGACTAGCTCCAGGAGAGAATTGCAAGGAAAGATTAAGTTTCTATGAAATATCTTGGAAAGAAGAAATTCTAGCTTCTATAGTCTGCCTTGGCAAGGGCGGGGGTTGGTGTGTAGGGATACAGCTGCAAGTCAGGAACCATGGTTACTTTTCTCTCTTTGCTGAGACAAAACAGTCAACACCCAAAATTAAGGAAGGAAAGGTTTATTTAGTTCACAGTTTGTGGAGGTTTCAGTCCATAATCAGTAGGCTCCAAGGTAAAGTGGCATGGCACTGGGGCAACACTTCAAGGCAGCAGCCAGCAAAAGCAACCAGAGCAAGAAGGGGGAAGCGCAAGCTTCTTTTCCTCCTTCATGTTGTACACAGACCATACACACTCCAGAACAGGTGTAGCACTCACAGAATTCTTGCACAGGCTGAGAATGTTTACAAAATAAGGATCCTGGCTCCCTGCTGAGTCTCTTAGTTTCTAAACTTCTCAAATTGAGACAACTTATCAACCATAACAGATACTCACCCCCAAATCATAATATCACATAGTATCTCAATATGATTTAAATTGGTTTTTTATTCTGGTGTGCTTGCTTTCTTTTTTATATCACATCTTAAAATTTACTTTCAAAGTATGAGGAATTTTGACAGTGTTGTCCACTGTTATATCTATACACTTGCTAGTGTGCTGAATGACCAAAGGAAAGTTTGAAATAAGATCACCAGAGGAATCTTAATTTTTAAAATGTTCATTCTGGGTGCACACATAGTACCAGATCTCAGACCTGTTAATTTGTGTATAGGGAACTTATCAAATACTTAACTTATTTTGACACAGTTTCCTCATATTACAGTGAAGATAAAGGCAGTAACTTTCCATCATGTTGCTATAGAAATAAATTTTATAAACTTGGTGCTTGAGGTTGAAGTTGCAAATGTTAGTAATTACTTAAAAATGTGTAGTTATGTTTTGTGTATACCCACAATGTTTTCTAAAAAGATTACTCATTCTTCTTAAAAAGTAAAGAAATGAATGAAGAAGGAGCACTTAATTTTAAAATTACTCTCAGGCTCAGAATTAAACATGAGGTAGGCTTTTATCCTCTCTGCTGTTTTTGAATAGTGCATGCACCATGACTGTCACTCTTGCTATTACTGCCCTGAGGATTCTAATTTCCACACATGACCCTGAAACTTTATCTTTTCCTAACTTTCTAAAGAGTCAATCTTTTGCCATGAGCTTAGTACACAAGAATTATTACAAAATCCCAATTTTATCACATGCCAAACCATATCATTAGTTATGGTAAGAAAAAAAATCTGTCCCAAAATACATAAAAAGATTCTTTTTTATCTTTCAATTTTTTTTTACCAAGTCAAAACGTTTTATTCCCAAGTACATTTACACCTGACTTTAAATTTTTAGTTTCTATTAGTATCACTTGCCTTGCTTTTATGAAGCAAAATGGATTGCATCAGTAGTCTTATATTAAAAAAATACAAATGAGTGAGAAAATCTGGAAACATATTAAGGTTAAAAATTTATGAACAAAAAGATCTATGAACAACATTACAGTGTTATCAGCACTTTAGACGTTTTCTTCCATATTTAGGGCATAAACAGTCACATCCTACTCCTATTCTTTCCCAACAGCTCTTACTCATCTATATGCATTGCTTCAGTTTGAAAGAAGCCTCTACTGTCAAGGGTGGTTCTCAAAAAATGTTAGATGAGGTAGAAAACCCTTTTGCAACTACATAGAACTCTTAATTATTATATAACTTTTGTGATGCAACTTTGGTTTTTGTTATGTTTTGCCATTTATACACATATTCAACCTGTTAAGATCAATCCCAATCACCCTATTGCAAGAAAAGAACAACTATGACTTACATCAGTATCTATAGAAGTAAGCACATAGAATATACGCTAGAGGAAAGATGGCCTCTAAAAATGGTCTTGGGAAAACTGGCTACACACATGCAGAAAAATAAATCTAGACCCATATCTCTCACCATATATGGAACTGAAATCAAAATGAATCAAATAGCTAGATGTTAAAACAGAGACACTTAACCTGCTTAAAAACTAAAAGAGTTAAAACACCTGAGAAGTCACAGGTGTAGGCAAGGACATTCTAAACAGAACTCTGGTTGTGCAGGAAATTGTTCTGTGAATCAGCAAATGGGATTATATCAAATTAAAAAGCTTCTGCACAACAAAAGAATCAACCAATAGAGTGAAAAGACATTCTACAAAAATGGGGAAAAATTCCAGCTATTCTTCAGACAGTGAACTCACACATAGAGTACATAAAGAAGTAAAAAAAAAAAATTAAATTAGATCCACCAAAATGAAAGACTCACATAAAATGCGAAAACAAAATGAATAGACACTTCACAGAAGTACAAATGACCAATAAATACCTGAAGAAATTATCAGCATCACTGGCTATTTGAGAAACACAAATTAAAATAACACTGTTTCCATCTTACCCTAGAAACAATGGCTAACATCAAGAAATCAAATGACAACAAATTCTGGAGACACTGCAGGGAAAAGGAACCCTTCAACATGGTTGGTGGAAATGTAAATTAGTACAAACACTATGGAAATAAGCAGGGAGATTTCTCAAAAAACTGAAACTTGAAATTCTACTATATGGGGCTAATCCCCTCTGATAATCTTTCAGAAGAGTTAAAAAATCATATTATAGGGCCGGGAATTTAGCTCAGCAGTGAAAGTGCCTGCCTGGCAAGCACAAGGTCATGAGTTCAATCCCTGGTACTACACACACACATAAAAATTGTAGTATACATGCATATCCATGTTAATAGCAACACAATTTGTAGCTTAATCTTGGAAGTAGCCTATATGTCCCTCAACAAATAAATGGATAAAGCAAATGTGGTGTGTACACACAATGAAATATTGATCTGCCATAAAGAAAGACAAAATTGAGTCATTTGCAGGGAAATGGGTGTATCTTTAGAACACAATGTTAAGTGACAAATATCAGACACACTAGCTTAAATATTGCATAGCTTCTCTTATATGAGAAATCAAAGTATAAATAAAGGGCAAAATGAAGATCAGTAATAGGAAGTAGGAAGGTAGATGTATCAAAGTAGAAGAGGAATGTGAGATGGAAGGGAGAAAGAGGGAAGGAAAAGGGTATGAATAAAAAGAATTAAGGTGTATTATGTGCATGTACTAACTCCCTATAAGAAATGTAAACATTATGTTCTACAAACACATACTAATAAAAATACAAAAATATAAATATTACCAAACTAAAAAAATTTTATTGGTAAGAAAATAATTTGAAACTTCTTTTTAAGAATTGCACAGTGTTTTAATAACCCAGGAAGACAGAGACATGATACTTACAACAAGTAGGCTAGGATGTGGAGCATAAAGAAATGAAAAGTGAAGAAGAAAAGGAATAAAATACTTCAGAAAGGAAAAAAGAAAAATAAGAAAAGCCAAAAGAAAAAAGAGGACAATGATGGTATTATTTTTATTTCTGAAATTGAGGAGGGAGAAAAGGGGGTTGAGAAGTTAGTGAAGGGGCACTAAAAAGAAAACAAAGGCATGGAATTATAATTTGAGACTGAGAGAAATGTAAGAACATTGGAATCAATTAGTGGGCTGATAGAAGGCTTGTGTTTGAATTCTCCATACAAAAATTTTGGTGAAGGTTAACACAATGTGAAAAATATCATATGAACTTAATGTCACCCAGGCAAGAGAAAAACATTAAAGAATACAAACAGAAAAAGAATTTGAGCTATCTTTAGTTCTAGATTACATGATGCTTTATACACAAGACCTAAAATCCTCTATCACCAGAGTGCTAGAACTAATGAACAAATCCAGCAAAGTGGCAATATTCAAAATCAAGACCAAAAAATAATAAAAGTATTCTAATGCATCAGCAGAGAGTCTATCAAGAAATAAATAATATAAACAATCCTACTAGCAGTAACTTCAAAAAAATCAACACACAGGAATTAACCCACCAAGGAAATGAAAGACCTGTGTAGTAAGACGATGCCTTAGAGATCAAAGTGGACAATAGAAAATGAACAAACATGCTCACTTTCTGGATAGGCAGAACCAATATTTTCAAATTGGCCATGTTTCTAAAAGATATATAGATTTAATATAATTTCAATCAAAATACTAACAGCATTTTTCACAGAAATAGAAAAAAAATTTCTTAAATGTATATGGAATCAGAAGAGTCCCCAAATAACCAAAGCAATTCTGAGCAAGAAGAGAAAAGTGGGAAGCATTATAATTCTGGATTTCAAGCTACACATCCAGGCAACAGTAATTAAAACAGAATAGTACTGGCACAAAAATAGACATACCTACCAACGGAATGGAGCTGAGGATGCAGGAACAACTTAGTATACCTTCAGTCATCTGACTTTTGTAAAGGAGCCAAAAAAAAAAAAAAGATACTGGAAAAAAAATCACCTCTTTTGCAAATGGTGCTGACAAAACTGGTTATCCACATGCCGAAGAAATAATATAGACCCATATCTCTCACCCTGTTCTAAAATCAAATCAAAACTTAAGAGAAACACTGAGTCTACTGGAAGAGAAAACAGGTTAAATTTTTGAAGACATAAACATAGACAAGGATTTCTCAGAGTCCTAGTGAACAGATGAGATTGTAACAAACTAAAAAACTTCTGCATAGCATAGCAAACAAACAACAGAGTGAGGAAACAGCCTACAAAATGGAAGAAATTTTGTCAATTACTTTTTCAACAGACGACTAATGTATCGTATATATAAAAAACTTAAAGTGGTTATAGCCCCCAAAACAATAGGTCCAGCAAACAAATCGTCAATAAATTGAACATACATTTCTCAAAATAAGTAGTACAAATGATAAATAGTTACATGAAAAAACACTTATCATATATAGTTATTAAAGAAAATCAAACAATTTTAAGAATACATCTTGCTCCAGTAAGGATGGTTATTGTTAAGGACTTAAAATAGAACAAATAATGGTCAGTGTTCTACACTGTTAGAGGGAATATAAACTAAAATACAACCATTGTGGAAATCAGTATAGACATTATTGAAAAAACTAAAAATAGAAATTTCATTTGACCAATTATTTCCCTTCTAGGTGTCTTCCTGAAAGTATTTAAGACATCATATTACAGCGAACCTGCATACTCATGATTATAGTGGCACAATTATAATGGTTAAGCTTCATGGGATTCTACATGTCCGTTAGTGGATGAATGGATAGAGAAGCTGGTATATATTCAAAATCTGATTAAAAAGAACGATGTCCGAGTCATTTAGAGAGTATATTCAGATTATCACATGGTTTCTTTTACATGAAAAATCCAAGAGATAGATAAGAAGCAGAG
Organism: Dasyprocta punctata; assembly: GCA_004363535.1. Taxonomy (NCBI): domain Eukaryota; kingdom Metazoa; phylum Chordata; class Mammalia; order Rodentia; family Dasyproctidae; genus Dasyprocta; species Dasyprocta punctata. Next base: position 64,824 of record RJWM01005243.1, on the reverse strand, counting down.
ACACAGATCTTTCTAAAATAGGAAGAGGTGTAAGAGATGGAGAGAGGAGGGAGAAAGGGAATAAAAAAGCAAATAAGATGTGTTATGTGCATGTACTATATCTCCATGAAGAATGTAAAAATTATTTACTGTAAATATGTACTAATAAAAATGACAGAAAGAAATAAAGACAAGCAAAAAAGCAAAAACAAACAAACAAACAAAGTACAAGTAACTAGCCCAGTGTGTTGGCGTATTTCTTTCATAGCAGCACTGATGGAACTGAGGTAGAAACATTCATTGTGAGTTTTGTTGAGACTAACCCGGGCTGCATAAAGGAGGCCCTGTCCCAAATTACCAAAATAAACAATGAATAAAAAATGTTATCTGTTATAAAGGATATTGTTTGCATTCTGTATTTTGCACTATACTGCTAGAAATAAGAATTATGTCTAAAATATAATTTTTTATCTTGGTAGTATTGACATTTTGTATCAGAAAATTCTGATAAAGATATTAGCATTTGTTTGAGACTTTGATTTGTAATTTCCCATTGTTCTGTAATATCTTACCTGAAAATGGAACAATCTGAACTTTCTGTTCTTTAGAAGTATGCATGAACTACGTTACATTAATATTAATTTCAGTATACTAATTTAGCATTAACTGAGAGTTTTATGATTTATACCTGCATATTAAAAATTATAACATGGTTCAAACTTTCTATATGAGAAAAGATTCCTATGGTATCTTCTTTTTCTTTTCACCATCTATCTAAGAATAGGCCGATAACAGGTGGCACAACTTGATTATTAGTATTTGGTGGCAAAGATAAGGAGTGGAGAATTTTCAGGGTTATTAAACACCATGGAACAATTTTCATCCTGGCACATGGGCAATTAGAATGTTGCACCATTAACTTTAATGGGAGTTGTGTGGCTAATCTGGAAATTTTTGCAATGGATCAGCACAAAATTATGTAGTACAGGTGTTCAATTGTTGATAGAACTAAAATCAGAACTGAATTAATTAAAAGATCAAAGAGTAAAACTTATCACTTGCTTTTTCAAAGGTGTGAAATCATTAAAAAATTACTTGAAGTCACATATTTTGCAGAGATTATTTCTTTAAAAAGCCGGAAAAATCTGTCAAATAAATCATAGCCATACCTGTGTATCAAACTTGATTGTATAAGTCTTTAGCCTTACCAATAATACTGAGAAAAATTTAACAAAAGTCATGCTGTTATTTTGGAATCTGACTCAACTTCCATTCTATGGAGTAATAACGAAGTATTTTTAAATGTAATTTTGCAGGTTACTAAACACTAAACCTTCTTCATTAATCACTTCTTAATAAAATGCACCCAATATATATCTAGGCCAGGATATGCCCTAGTGAGAATGAGAAACAAATTCCTAGAATATTTAGGATACATTTTCTAATTATATTTATCCTAAGACAATTTCTATTAAGGGAAACAATTTTGCCATTTATTTCTGATAAGCATTATGGTGAATAGCGCTTCCAAATGCATTGCCTGTATTATTGTATGGTGAGAATGTCTGAAACTTCAGGTTTAGAATTTTAGAGTTGATTTCTCTGTGTTTCTTAGTAGAATTACAATTCATTTACTAACTACAAAAATGGTGTCATATAACCAGTCTTTTTAATAGGGCATTTGTGTATTTTAAAATTTTATGCATAGTTGGTAAGCCAGAGCCTGTCTGGCTGTTCATTCAGGTACCAGCTTTCTGAAATCCTCCAAAGATGCATCCAATGGATATTAATGTTGAGTATAAATAATCCATATTATTTTTAGATTTTTAAGTACCTGGCATGTCTTTTTACAAATTACATGATCTCAAACCTCCAGAACTTGTGATTCGTCATATAAAATTAAGATAACAATAAAATGGATAATAACGAAAGTATTCACAGGATAGGAAGATTAAAAAGATTGTCCTTCTGGTGTAAACTAAATCAAACCATGCTGTACCTTCTTTTTCTCACACCTTATCAGCAGAATAGCTATGTATTCTGTAAGTTTATTGAGTTCAAGTATCAGTTCTAATAGCATGTTGTTGTAGTATTTAAGTTTTTATATACGTAGAATCACCTCATTTTACATATGGGATAATATGACTTCTTCCTTCCTATATTTGGATGCTTATTTTTTTACTAGTACATTGTACTTGTTTCCAGTACATAATAATTAAATTCAGTGGGGAGTTAGTAGACACACATAGCACACTTTGATAACTTTTGTCTTTCTTTCACCTAGTTGCTCTAGCTAGACTTGCAGTGTCATGCTGAATAAGTGTAGTGAGAGTGGATATCCCATGTTGCTCAGGATCATAGAGGAAACAATTTCAACTTTTTCCCATTATGTTGTTGGATTTCAGTTTGCTGCATGCAACATTTATTATATTGAAGCACGTTACTTTTGTGCTTATTTTGTTCATAGTATTTATCATCAAGGTATGCTGAATTTTATCAAATGTTATTTTCTGCAAATACTTAGATAATCCTATAATACTTGTCTTCCATTCTTTTACTATGGTACATTACATGTATTGATTTGTGTACAAAATGCCACCATTGCATGTCTTGGATAAATTCCACTTGATATGAGGTTGGATTCAAATAGCTAGTATTTTGTTGAGGATTTTTGCATTTATGTTCATTTTAAATAAATTCCTATCATTTATTGTTTTTGTTGTTGTTGTGTCTTTGTGTGGTTTGTGTAGTAGGATGTTGTAGGCTCTATAGAATTTATTCTCTTTCAAACTTTTGGAATTATGAGAAACATTTGTATTAGTTCTTCCTTAAAAGTATGGGAGAATTCAGCAATGAAGTCCATTTGTTCTAGGATTGTGTTTATTGGAAGAAGTTTATTGCAGATTCAATTTCATTTCTTAATATTGGTCTATAAAGTTGCTGATTAAAAACGTAAATGCAAGAATTAGTAGAATTTGTATACTAATAAGAAACAGACTAAACAAGAAATTTTGAAAATAATTTCACTAACAACAATCACAAAAATAAAACCCTATGAATAAATTTAAGTGAGGAAATGAGTGAACTCTCCAAGTTACAAAATGCTGATGGAGGTAATTGAAAAAGTCATCATATATTGGAAATATCTCCCATGTTCAGAGATTGAAAGGACTAAAACTTTTAAAATGGACATACTCTCCCAAACAATCTATAGATTCAATGCAATCTTCATCAAAATATCAATGACATTCTTCGTAGATCTAGAAAAAATAATTCAAAAATGTATTTGGAAGGGTTTTTTAAAATTACTTTTTAAATATCACTAACTGATATTAGGCTATTCAGGATTTCTACATCTTCTTGATTCACCTTTGGTAGTTAATATGTATCTTGGAATTTATCCGTTTCCTCTGAATTTTCCATTTTATTAGAGTACATGTTCTCAAAGTAATTATCAATAATCTTTTGGACTTTGACAGAACCCAATATAATTTTACCTTCTAATTTCTAATTTGTGCCTTTCCTTTCCTTATTTCGATAAGATTTTATAAAGACTTGTCTGTTTTGTTTAATCTTTCAAAGAGCCATTGATTTTGTATTGGTTTTTCTTCTCAACATTTTTTTTCTTTGGTTCGATTCCATTAATTTTCACCCCAATGTTTATAATTTCCTTCGTCAGATTAGCTTTCGGTTTACGCTGTGTTTTTTTTTTCCCTATGACCTTGAAGTTCATCATTACATTATTTATTTGAGCTTGTTCTGTTCCCCTGATGTAGAAATTCACTGCTACGAACTTCTCTCTTAGAACTGCTTTCATTGTGTCCCATGGGTTCTGGTATGTTGTACTGGCATTATCTTTGCATTTTAGAAACTGCCTAATTTCTTCTTTAATTTCACCTGTGACCCATTGATTATTCAAACAGGTATAGTTTAATTTCCACGTGTTTACATAGTTTATGTGGGCTTTTTTTTTTACCATTTATTTTATTTCATTGCACTGTGGTCGGGATCCTTTTGCACTTGAGGAAGCTTTTGTGGCTAGTATGTGGTATATTTTTAAAAAGTCTCATTTGTTGCTAAGTATGTATATTCTGTTATTGTTGGATGGAACACTGTAATATCTATTAAGTCTGTTTGTTCAAATGTTTGGTTTAACTCTGATATTTCTTTGTTTATTTTATCTTCCTGACCAATGCGTTTGTGACAGTGGAGTACTGAGGTCTCCACTACTATTGTATTGATGTTTATCTGATTTTTCATGTCCACTAATGTTCGTTTTATGAAGTTTGGAATGGCATTATTTGATGCATACATGTTTATAATTATTAACTTTTCCAGTTGAATTGTTCTCTTAAATGTTATGTGTGACATTCTTTGTCTCTTCTGATCAGTCTTAGTTTGAAATTCACTTTTTCTGAAATTGGGATAGCAACACATGCTTTTATCCGGGTTCCTGTTGCATGACTTATTATTTTCCATTCTTTCACTTTTAATCTGTATCTTTTTAAAATTAGATTTGTTTCCTGTGTACTTCATATTGTTGGGATTTTTAATTGATACATTCTGCTAATTTTAATTTGTTTTGGGAAATTTAAACCATTTACTCTGAAAATTATTACTGAGAGGTATTGACTTATTCCTATGAATGCATTTTTTTCCTGTTACCAATTTCCTCATTTTTTTGCTTTTGATTAACTGCTCATCTCACTAGGTGTATTCATTCTTTTTGACTTATTGACATTGATAACTTCATTGTCACTTTGTAGGATATCCTTAAAAATATTTTTGTAATACTGACTTGGTTGTCATACATTTTTTGAGGTGCTCCTTGTCATGGAAATACCTTATTTGCCCATAGATTTTAAAGGATTTTTATCCTAGGTCCCATTAGATACTGCAAGAACTTTAGAGAAGATCAAATGCCTTTAATGAAATTGAAAAGAGAGTAGTACAACCAAAGTCATTCCTGGAAGCAAGCATTACCTGCATTTCAAAACAAGAAAAAAAGACCCAACCAAAAAGAGAATGATAGGCTGATCTCTTAAAGGAACACAGATGCAAAAATCCTTTCTGAGATACTGGCAAACAGCATGCAGCAAATCATCATGACCAAGTAAGATTCACTCCAGGGATTCAGGGGTGGTAAAATATATGCAAATTAATATGTGTCATACACCAACTAAACAGAAGCAAGGAAAAAAATCACATGATCATCTCAATAGATGCAATAAAAGCATCTGAAAAACCACAAACCTTTCCTGACAAAAACACTGAAGAAAATAGAAATAAAAGGTCTTTATCTCAACCTGATGAAAGCCATCTTGACAAACAAACAGCTAACATCATATTGAATGGAAAGGAGCTGAAATCTTGCTCTCTAAAATCAGAAAGAAGACAAGGATGTCTGCAATCACCATTTCTGTCTAATATAGCTCTCAAAAATATTAAGTACAGTGGTAAGAAAAGGGAGAAAAATAGAACACATATGGATAGGGCAGGAAATTTAAATTATCATGATCCTCTACATAGAATTCTTGAAAACTTCTCTCCAAAGACACCTAGAACTAATACCCAAATTCAGTAGTGTATCACAATGCAAAGTCAACAGTCAAAAATCAATTACATTCCTATACACTAATAACAAACTCACCAAGAGGGAAATAAAGGAAACACTACCTTTCACAATAGCATAAAAACAAGGAAAGAAAGAAAAAAAAGAAATACTTATGAATCAATCTAACCAAGGAATTGAAAGATCTCCATAGTGAAAATTATCCTATTGTGAAATAGGAGATTGGAGTTATTAGAAAATGGAAATCCCCTGTTTCTGAATAAACCAAACCAATATTGTTAAAATAACCATACTTCCAAATCTGTTCAAAAATCATCTCAAAATTTATCAAACATCTAAATATAGCACTGGAAATTACGAAACTACTAGAAGACAACATATGGAAAACACTTTAAAACTTTGGTATGGCAATGATTTCTGGGATAAGCCCTCAAAAGGACAAACAACAAAAGCAACAGTAGACAAATAATGTTGTTACTAATGAAAAGATTCTTTACAGCAAAGACAACGATCAACAGGAAGAAAAGAAAATATACAGAATGGGAGAAAACATTTGGAAATTGTTCATCTGACAAAAGAGTAATACCCAGAATACCAAAGGAACAAAATTCAATTTCAAAACAACAAATAATGCAATTAAAATGGGCAAATGATATTAATAGACACTTCTCCAGAGAAGAAATTTAAGTAATCAATAAGTATGAAAAATGTCCAATTTCATTAGCTGTCAGGCAAATACAAATCAAAACCATAATGAGATACCATCATACCACAGTTAAAATAGAGAACATCAAAAAGACAAATTAATTACTATAAGCCTGTGGAGACAAAGAAATTCTTATAGACTATTGTAGGGAATTGCATGGTTTTTTATATGAGAAACCTAAGTGTCTTAGTTACTATTATCATTGCTGAGATAAAATACCCAAAACTCAAAGTTAAAGGGGGGAAGGTTTATTCAGTTTAAAATTTTTTTCATTTATATTTATTTATCTGAGAAATGTGTATTCATCTCAGGTACCGATTTTTGGATTAGATCTTTGCATTTGAGGGGCCTGAATTTTTTTTCAATTCTTTATATGTTCTATATACAAGTCCTTTGTCTGAGTAATGAGAGATAACTGTCTATAACTTTTTCCACTCTGTGGGTTGTCCTTTCACTCTGCTGATGATTTCTTTTGTTGTAGACAAGATTTTTAATAAAGTGACATCCCATTTGTTGTAATTTGTGGAGGTTTCAGTCTATAATCGGCAGGCCCCAAGATACGGTAGCATGGCAGGGGGCTGTGATCATGGTGGTGCAAGATACCAAAAGGAACAAGAGAGGAGGGCAGAGCAAGCCTATTTGGTCCCTTATATTTTATGCAGGCTACGTGCCCTAGGATGGGTGTAGCCTTCACACATTTAACCCCAGTATTTGACCATGAATCAATCACAAACTCTAGAATCAGCCACACCCCCATGACCACATAAGGCTTTGGAAGGACAGCTAGGCACAAACCATAACACCAAGGTACAAATAATTTCTGAGCAAAATAAAAGAAAGATGATAGGAAACAAGGAGATGTGAATTTTGGAGATGGAAAATGGATCTGGTATGGATAAAGATGGGAGGAAGGGTAGGAGAAGAATGTAAAAAAGGATCAAGATGTGTATCTGTACCAATTTCTCATGTTCAATGTATTTATTATGTATCATAAACATATACTAACAGCATTTAATATGTGTTAACAAAATATCAAATACATTTTCAGGTAAACCAAAAGTAAAAGAGTTGTGGCCACTGCACCTGTATTATAAGAAATAGAAGTGTCTTTTATGTTGGAGAAAAATGAGACCAAATAAAAACTCACAGGAAAGAATAAAACATATCAAGAATTTTAGCATGGGAGTAGTGTGAAAAGCACATTCAATTTTTTTCCCTTTGATTCTACATAATTGGATCTTTAAGTAAAAATGATATTACATTTTGGGCATTGTAACATATGCAGAATTAAAGTGTTTCACAATAACAAAATAATGGAAATGAAGTAATAAGTGGAATTGTTCTTTTTCAAATTTCTTATATCAGCAATGATATGGTATAATAAATGTTGTAAGTAGATATTCTGATAAAAATGAATCTTACTGCAATAACCAAAAATGTTTAACCTATTGGAATGTCGATAAAGCAATTAAAAGGTAGTATGAAATATATTCAGTTATAGAAAGAAAAATCAATAAAATGAGATTACAAAAAGAGATAGTAGATGTAAAAAGAACTATACCAATATTCACTTTAATTATATAAACAAAAAACCATTTAATGAAGTAGGAGTCCATGAGTCCATATTAGCATAAATGACTGAATGCACAAATGAATCGTGAGCAAACTGAAATCTCTATCTTATGGTAAAATTATAAATTAAAATTGAGTTGTATTCTTTTTTTAAAGTTTTTCATTTTTAAGAGAATACAGCCAAACAAAATAAAACAGAATAAAGCCAATGAAAACAAAACAGTGAAAGTGATACAGAACTTCAAGACAAGATAATAGGAAATCAACAATGGCCACCACAATATCTCTTGTCTTCAAAATAGCCGTCCACACCATCAGGCCTAACAAAATCACGTAAAACAGAACAGAAGTCCTGTAATGAGTTGTGTTCTTATTCATCAGTTAGAATGTTCTTTTGATTTATCTATATGAACTTGAATGCTCTTGAGTGGTTAACTTTTTGGATAGGTTGAATCACTTTGACCAGAATCATAGAAGCAATTGAAGATAGGCATTCAGTAAATGATTTATTAAAACCTGTACTCTGGATTTTAATGAATTGTGCTTCCTTTGAGTGGTTAAATTGAGAGTCATATCATTTAAGGCAGACTGGATTTATTGTTTGTATTGTATGCATAATAAAATCCCAAATTATCAGAGTAGTTCATATGGATTTCTATAGGGTGGCAATTTGTAGAGTTATTTTTAAATAAAAGTCTTATCAAAATATACATCTAAACCCAGAAAAATATTTAGGGCACTGTCAGGTTAAAAAATCCTTTAAAACTGACCATTAAACTAAGACTAATTGTTTAATAAACTTGGTTATTTTCTATTTTCTTAAGCAACAAGGGGAATAAAGTCAAAGTTAAAATATTGAGAAGAGTTATTAAAATTTTACAGAAAGCACTAAAGCAATATTTATTAAAATCAAGCTCTGAATTTCAACAACTGTTGAATACCTAAGCGACATCTAGCCCTAGATAATATTTAGTATTTCAAATCACGTATGGCATACACCTCCTAAGATAAAGTGATGTGCTGTCATCTCCTCCTATATGTCCCACATCACCTTTGGGTAAATATTTACTCATATCCATTAAAAGTTATGGTAGCAAATTCCATGGCTTCCCTAACCAGACTAAAAAGCAGAACATCCAGTCATTTTGAATTTTCCTGAAAGTTTCTCCACAAAGTTGTTTTTTCTTTTTTCTTTTTTTTCTTTTCTTTTTTTTTTTTTTTTTTTGTACCTGGGATTGAACTGATAACATTGTGCCTGCCCGGCAAGTACTTTGGCCACTGAGCTAAATCACCGGCCCTATTTTTTGAGACAGTGTCTCATTATGCAGTTTAGGCTGCCCTTAACTTCACTTTGTAGCCTAGGCTGGTCTCAAACTCATAATGATACTCCTGCCTCAGTCTACTGAGTGCTGGGATTAAAGGCGTGCATCACCACATCCAGCTCCACAAAGTTTTCCATTTCATTCCTTTGAGAGATTAACCACTCCTATAGATTATTCATTAAGGATTTGTTGTCACACGGAATGTTTTGCTACATTGGAATTTAACCCTAAATAATTTAAAAAATTTTATCTGCCTTTTATCTATACATGTATACAAACATACTTTATGTATCCCTCTGACTTAATTTTTTTAACCTAGACTTACTCATTAGTAATTTAGCATTGCTGATACATGTAGCTCCAGTGAAATTATTTTGTTTTTAATTCCATCAATTCTTCATTGTACTTCTCATGGTTAGATGTACTGCTTCCTGTACTTTTAATTTCTCTTATAAAATAATCCTTAGAGTAGCTTAATCCATGTTTTCCAAATTCCTTGTTTCAAGATGTATCTTCATCTAAAATAATTAACAGCAGCAATTTTTCTAAGTGGTTATACTGATGCACACACTCACTGACTCGTCAAAGCAAAACTTATAAACCATAACACTGTTCTCTCATATTCTCATGTGCTCACAGATGAGGCTTTGGTGAGATACTTGTTATGGCTTCTGTTCACAAAGCCTCATGTAGTCCTAGATTGGGTTTTTCAGAGGTGGCTGGTCTAGTGTTTGTAGTACTGTGATAAAAGTTGTGTGATTAGTAAATTAGTGTACTTATTGTCTTGACATAGCTCTGGGTAGGATTGAGCGTGCTTTCCCCTGGGTGTGAGTCCTACCTACACTAAGTGGATAAGACATAAGGTACAGAAAGAGGTCTGCTGCTTGCCCCTTGTTTCTTATCACGTGCTGCTTTCTGCCTTCTGCCTGCCTGCTCTGTGATGCCTCTCTGCCATATCACCTTGCCTAGCAGCTAGTCAACTATGAACTAAAACCTGGACAGACTATGAGCCAAAATAACCCTTTCCTCTTTCAACTTTGGATGTCAAGTATTTCATTTCAGCAATGAGAACACTAAATGAGATAATATTGGATCATGGGGGTGTGATACCAGAGTATTTTTCCACTGACAAATTAGTCCAATGATGAGTTTGGTGGCAGAGCTTAGTGTCATCTGTCATCTATACGTTACTGGATTTATGCATGTGCAGAATGAAAGAGCTGTGGTATCAGGGAGACCTCCACCAAAATTCTAGAATAGGGCCTGGAAGACCAGGCAGTGTGACCGTGAGAAAACCGTGTGTGAGACTATGAAAATGAAGCCAAATGTGCCACAGAATGTTGGGAAGGCCAGGAATGTGGAACATCTGAAGAAAGCTGCAAGGACTAAGCAAAGTCAGTCCAAGAGACGCCAGGAGGGCTACAGTCACCCAAGCCCTTTCAAGTTCACATCCCTCCACAGTTTACCCAGGGATTTGGAACTATAGGATAAAAACATTTGCCCTGCTGCATTTCCATCTTGTTTTGGTCCCGTTCTTTTCTGCCTCCCTACTTCTCCCTTTTTAAATGGAAGTGTTTACCTGTGCCTTTTTATTTCAGCAGTATTGAACTTTTGATTTTACTGGGACTCACAGCTGATAGTTTGCTTTATATCTCAGAGAAGACTTTGGACTTTCAGCGATACCGAAATTTTTAGTACTTCACTGATTCCTAGATATGAACCAACCACATTTTGTATTAAGTGCTGAACATGAGTCTCTTGAGGGCCAGTGGCAGAATATTATTTATATGTTGATACTGTCCCAAAGACTCAGGAGTTCATAGGTGGGGCTTTTAGGAGATGGTTGGATCATGGAGAAGTGATACTTATGAATAGATTAGTTCACTGTGAGTTTATACATTTAGGTGTAAATGTATAAACAGTATAAATGTTTGGAGCTAAGGCCTGGTTACAGAAGGTGGTCACTGGGGGCATGTCCCAGAACAGTGTATGTCACTCCCTCCTTCCTTGATCTTTCTTTGACTCCACTTGCCACATACTGAGCAGTTCTCCTTCGCTCTGTTGCGCTGCTTTAGGCCCAAGGGCCTGTGAACTGTAACCTCTACAAGTGAACCAAAATAATCCTCTTCTCATTTAAGTCATGGGTATTAGATCTTTTATCCCAGCAATGAGGAAAGTAACTAAGACAGACATTTAAACTAGATAATCATAAGGTATAAAATAAACCATAAAAATATACTAGGTATAAGAAATAAAAATTCAGTTCATATACTAAGGGAATGAGAATATAGTAATGAGAAAATTTAATAAACTTGCAATAAAATTACAAAAGGAGAATTTAGAAAGTATGAAGCAAATCTGATATTCTGCTAGATTATTTTTGGGAATTTTGCAAATTGATGAGAGCCATAAATAATCAAAGCCTATGATAGAGATATTCCTCTATCCTTTTATCATCATGGGATCATCACAAAGTAAGAACCTAACCACAATCTGAAAAGAGTGCAAAACAATTAAGAATTATAAGAGAGCAAAGATTTGGAATAATGTCTTCAAAATGCTGAGGGACAGTAATAGCTCTCCTGGAATCCTTTATTTATCCAAGTTATCATTCCATATTCAGGATGAAATAAAACATTTAGAAAAGAGCAATAACAGAAAAACTTTGCTACTTCCCAACTCTTGTGATATAAATTACTATAAAATTTTATCATTAAGTGAAAGACAAGATCTAAGTGAAAAGTAATGAACAATGGTAATGAAATTAACATATGGGTGCACATGTACAAGTAATAATTTTAAAAATGTGACAAAGAAGAAGTATGAATAATTTAGAAATAAGTTGGAATAAATTATCACAACATAAATGAGATAATAATTAAAATATTGTGAGTTTCAATAGTATTTAAACAAAACAAAACCATCTGCTTTGTTACAGACACTTTTAAGAAAATGAAAAGGTAGATCAAAGACTGGGAAAAATATTGAAAAATTCATGTCTGATAGTGAATGTACAAGTGAAATATATGAAGAACTTTCAAAACACAATAAAATAACATGAAATTCCAATATAAGAATGGACAATATTATGAATAGACACTTCAGCAAAGAAAATCCTCAGACAACAAATACACACATGAAAAGATCCTCATGTTGTTAGACAACTGAAAACTAAAATAATAACTAATTCACCATACTACCACCAATATATATTGGAACTGAGCAATTGAATGAGCTATGAAAAGTGCCAGGTTTCTTATTGTTGGACTGGGAATTTATATGTAAAAGAAGGTAGTCTAGAAATATTCCTGGAATCATGAATTAATGTTGAAGTCAGTATGTAACTATAGATTCTCTTAAGTGTTCTTGTATATATGCACTTCTATTTAAAGTATAAAATGGTTAAAATATCTTAGTAGAAATACTTAAAATACTTCAAAATTATATCATTCTTTTTTTTTTTTTTTTTTTTTTTTTTTTTTTTTTTTTTTTTTTTTTTTTTTTTTTTTTTTTTTTTTTTTTTTTTTTTTTTTTTTTTTTTTTTTTTGCGGCACCAGGGATTGAATTCACAATCTCACGCTCGCCAGACAGGCGCTTAAGCCACTGAGCCCAACTCCCAGCCCTAGTTTTTTGAGGCAGCATCGCACTATGTAGCTCAGGTCGGCCTTGCGCTCGCGTTGCAGCCCAAGGAGGCCTCCAATTCACAACGCTCCGCCTACCTCAGCCTCCCGAGTGCTGGGATTAAAGGTGTGCACCACCACGCCTGGCTAAAATTATATCATTCAATAAAATATTTTTTTGATTTAAATTTGACAGAATTTGGAGCTCTTTTTAATATTATATCAAAAAGTAATAAAGAATAACTGTGTGATGATATATTGATCATGAAATGAAATTTAGAAATGATAAATTTATTTGATCTTTAATAAATATTCGTATCTCTAACTTTGTGTTTTGAATTTTTTTACTACTAGTGTTGAGACTTTCGCAATGGCTAAAAGGTGAAAGGTATTGTACTATGACAAAGAAAGGTGTAAATATTTGGTTACTGCTATAGTTTAATAAGCGCCCTCTGAAACCAATATGCTAAAGGCTTGGTGTCCCGTTCAGAGCTACAGGGAGATGGTGGGCATTCTAAGAGTAGAGGATAGTGGAAGGTGTTTAGGTCATTAGGAATATGTTCCTGGAGGATACTGTGAGACTCTTGTCCCCTCTTCTCCCTTTGCTTTCTAGCCATGAGGCAAGTGTCTTTGTTTTGCTGTGGATTTTAGCTGTGGTGTTCTTTATGCTTTGAAACATCTTCAAAACAATGGGACCAACTGGTCAAGGACTAAAACCTTTTAAACTATAACCAGAAAACTCTTTTTTCTTTACAAGTTAATTATTTCCCATATTTGTTATAGTACACAAAAGCTAACATGTTTGTCAGCATCATCCTTTAGTTTTAGCCATGTGAATTACAGTACATCAGAAAATAGACTAACGTGGAAGACTAAACTGGAAGTTCATAGCGCAATTTTAGGGGTATATCAGTATTCTTTGGCATATCTTAGAGTCCTGCCATTGAAAGGAAAATTCTTGTGTTAACCTGTTCTTCCCAGGAGAATCACAGAGCTGGCTGGCTACATAAAACCTACTTCAAGTCTAATTGAAGATAAAGAGATATGAAATACATAGATATTTACTATAAGCTGCCAAGTCTTTTTTCATTGTTTATACATAGCATTATTTTGATTATATTTAAAATATAAGGAATTATAAGTGAGAAAATGAAGAGACCCAACTAGATAATTTTAGTTCACAAATATGTACATATAAAATTCCTATAGTTAAGACTAGCAGCAAGTGTAAAGAAGACTGCCTTATTTATAAATTTTACTCAATATCAAAGAACTAAGTGACAGAGAAAGAGAAAAAGACAGGCAGACAGACAGAAATTTTACTGAGTAGAAATAATCAACATTTTAAAGTGGCCGCTTCACTCCACACTCCTTACTTAAGAATTTTGCTTTCTATGGTATCATGTATAGTCAATTGTGATCTGAAAGTATTAAATGGAAAAATTATCTTTAACTACATTTCATTCTGAGTAACATGATGAAATATCATGCCATCTATATTGTTCAGAGTTCCTATTTTCAGTACAACATGCCATATGCTCTAAACTTAAAGAAGGAGCAATTTATTTTGGCTTACAGTTTCAGAGGTTTTAATCCATGATAGACTAGCATCAAGGCAGAAACATCATGGTGGAAAGACAAGATGGAGGAAGCCTGCTCTGCTCCTGATATTAGGGAAGCTGACAGCAAATCACCAGAGAGGAAGGGCACAGGTACTATGTATATATGTCCAAATGTTACTTTCCCATGACCCACCAATATGCAGCAAAAAGTGATTTACTAATCTGCAAAGCATCTCTCAAGGCAATCAAGTTGAAAATCATAGTTCACCATTATATGTCATTCCACTATATCTAACCCAGGATATACATCATTTCTTTGTCCAGTATATCCACACCATACACACTCCCTAACTGTCAGATTATTTAGGAATTCTCTTGGCTGTCAAGGTAACACAGTGGCCATGGTGAGGTAGCTTTCATTTTACTTAATTGTACCGAAACACAAGAGTAGTGATGTAAATAAGGGGCTGAAGCACAAAACATGGAAAGATGACTAACTGTGGTATTATGCAAAAATGCTATGGGGTATATAGGAAAAAAAAAGTTATAAATAGGCATTAACTCTTTCCATAATTTCAGACACCCTCTGAAGGTCTTGGAATATATTCTCGAACATAGGTGGGGGCTGTTGTACATTGTGAAACCAGTCTCTGTGTTTATATGAATATGTGCTCAGATAGATCAATATTATTTATAATCAGTATATGTATATGTATTTGTTAAATACATATATATGTATTTATTAAACATATAAGTATATATGCACTATATTTTTATATAGATATATATAATTTGGTATACATTTTATAAATAATTTAAACATAGCTTCAATATGTTTGTATGAGTACACACACATACAAACATCTACAGAAGCATCTACTCACAAAAATCAGGGATCTTTCCTTTATTCACTGAGTTATTAAATGTCCAGAAGAACTACAGCAAATACTAAGTGCTAGAATATTTGGAGGAATGACACACTTTAAAAATCTTCACAGGCATGTTTCACATTTACTTAGTATAATTCTGATTGGTTTGGTTTTTCACAGTAAGGGTATCCATGTGCTCTGAATAATGAAAATAATTGTTTTAAATAATTAGCTTTTAAATATTGCATAATGAAAATTACTCATTTTAGAGGCATGAAAGCAAATAATATATAAGAAGATGTGTTACAGAATATATAATAATCACTAAAGTTTTGTACCCTTGCCAGGAGCATGTTGAACTTTGCAAATAAATAATGTAATTTTCTTTGGTAATGGGCACTATGATGTGAAAGTATTACCCTATGGTTAATCAATTCCCAAAATTAAGTGATACTATTATTATGCTTTATTGGAAATAATAAATATTGGAGAACAGCTCTATGAATTTAGGAATTAATGAATCCAGGTAGCTACATTTAGAAAAAATTGTGTAATATTTTGTTGAATGATAAAAACAAGATGCTGAAATCATGCTTGACATAACACACTTTCATGAAACAATGATGAAGTGTTTGTACTGAAAGGTGGGAATGTATAAATAGTACATATGTAAAGCTGTATTTATACATTTAATATTACTTTCTATGCACAAAGAAAAATATGAGAGGATAAATACTGTATTTTAAATACTTAACTACCAAAAAGAGATTTGGGAAATGAATCCACTAAAGAAGAAAAGGACACTGCAAAGAATTAACATTTTATGTAATACTTCAACATAAATCCATTTTAAAGTTAACATTTTTAAGAACACCTTTTATTAAAACTTGTATGTATTAGCTTAAAATTTGCAGCTAATGTGCATTAAATATTTTAAATTCAAAACTAAACCTTAGATTTATGAATTAAAAGCTGTGCAGATAAAATAAGGTTCATTAGAGTATGTTTTTAAAAAATATAAAAAGAGCAACAGAAAAGTATTGTTAATAGAAAGGAGTTTTATAGACACAGAATAATATGTCCATTATGATTCATTTACTGAAAGAAAATACTTTACATAATACGCGGTATGTCTACACTCAAAATTACATAGTTGACAAGTGATATTGACTTCATTTTCTCAGTAGGGATGTAAATTTATTAGATTATTTATATTTCTTAAATATGCTCTTACATTACCTTTGTAAATTTTAAAAGGCACAATCTTGTGTTATTAAAAATGAAATATAATCTTCATATTGTTTGTGGGATGAAAAGAATAGTTTTTTCTCATTAATTTTAATGAACTGTAGCTATTATGATGCATGCTTCTCTCAAATCTGCAACTAAGGTTTTACATTGAGTGATAAATGCATGCAATAGAATATTATTCAGCTATAAAGAATGAAATATATCATTTATAAGAAAATAAAGGCCATTTAAATGAAATAAGACTCAAAAAGTTAATATATAGTTAATCTTACACCAGAATCTAAATAAATAAATAAATAGATATTTTAACAATGGACAATTGGCAGGAAAATAAAAGATAAATTTTAGAGAGGAAGAAAGGGAGAAAAATGGGGGGGAAAGGAAGAGAGAAGTAAGACTACTGTAGGCATCTGAGTTACATAGAAATTAATATACAGTCAGAAAGGAACTGCTGTCAAGGAAATCAGCAGAAAAATTAAGACAGACTTCTCACTGGAGGCACATCTGAAGGAACCTGGGCCTCAAGATAGAGAAGCCATAACCAGATCTACATGCTTCCCTTAAAGATAAGCAATAGCTTGGAATTATGCTATATTTGGTATCACCAGGTCAAGTAAAAGCTCAGATATCAATCAGTCACCCAAGTGAGTGAATAAAACTTTTGGACTCAGTCTTTCCAAAAAGTTCCTTTGTTATTTCCATGTGCCCTTGATACATGACCTATTTCTCTACTGGATCAGTATTAGATAAGTGGCTATACTTGCACTCTTACTGGTTGATTATAGTTAGATCTAGGTTGTACTCACCTTGTGATTTTGTACCCACCTTGTGATTTTGCTCTATAAAACATTCTTAGAGAAAGAGGTCTGGTGGCTACTCATTTTTGGATCCCCTCTTGTCTCTCAGAAGCTCTTGGTATTCCCCAATAAAATTTGTGTACTTAATCACCTATTTTTTTTTGGAATTCATTGTTTGATTTCAGGGTACTCAAACTTGGCGTACTTGACATCTAGCAGATGAGAGTTGTATTTCCCCTATATCAATAGAATCAAAATGATTCAGGCTTCACAAAATGAACCTCACCCTTCTAGATTACTAACATGCTCTTAAAAAATTAAATACATAAAATAAAATGTATATGCTGCAAAAACGATTTTATTTGAATGAAGATGTGAATACATTTATTCACTTTTGAATTGGTTCTTTATTTAGAAATACAAAATTTGACAAAAGTGTACATGGACAAAGTTTTACACAGCAATAATCTCAGTAAATGGTACGGTCTTTAATAAAAGTTTTTGCATCAGAACCTGTAGTACCTTGAATACATGTGCACCATCATTCTTTTTTACCAGAATATTTTTATTTTTTATAATGTACAGTGCACATTTAACATTTAAATTTACTTATTGTTCCTCCAAGTTTGAAATTCTCTTCTCCACTTTAAACTACTGAAATGCTAATCAGGTTATAGGACACAGTTCAAGTGTCACTTCCATGATTGTTCTTTGTCTCTCTCAGTCTTGGTAATTGCTCCCTCTGAGGTATGCATACTCTGTCTTCTATTACAGATAATTATACCTATTTCAGTGCCTATCACTAGAATCGATTTCCCTTAGGCAGGGGTTACATCTTAATCAATATTAAATCTCTATCTGCACCTAGGAAAAGATCTTTTACATTACAGAGGTTGGATTAGCCTATATGCAATTGTGAGATGCTTTCATTTTGCCCTGTACTACAGAACAGATCTTAAAAGGTTGGTGATGACAGCCAGTAATTTTCTGAAATTTCTTAATGCCACACTGTCACTGATAAAATAAGAGCTATCATAAGCTTCCAAGTAGTAACGCAAATGGTATATTAAAATAATCTTTGTGTATGATTTCCAGTGTTAAGCCAAAAGTGATTGAGAACCTGCTCTGTAAAAATATTCTATAGCATTCCATTAGTTCCTTTTTTATTAGTACATGATTGCAGTACATACCATTTGCATTCGTTGTGTAGAACTGGTACATGTACAAAACACATTTTAATTCCTTTTATATACCTCCCCATATCTTGACCTCTTTTTACTTTCAGAATATTTGTTTTACTTAGTCTGTTACGTATTATTTCTCATTTTTGTTTTCTGACACTTAGTTTCATGTTTCTTTTAAATTCTGTTAAATTGTGCTGTAGAGAAAAATGACTAGCTTTTTTTTAAAATGAGCCTTCATGAAGTTTAAATTAGGCAGTAGAAGTTCATTTTCAAGCAGAAACAACTGTTACTTTGCTGTTCAAACAAACAACTACCTTGTCAAAAATGGAAACAGGTTTTCTTTATTGGATAGGGAGGAAAGAAAGGAAAGACAATTGTCAGGAAATTATAGTCTCTAAGAGTGACAATATCTTTAGTATAAGTTAAAATTAAAACTTGGAAGAGATCTGAGTGGAGGAAAATAGTGGACAGGACATGAGGTAAGAAATTCTCACTTGATAAGCCAAATAAATACCTAACACCAAGCTGAAGTTGATGCCTACTCCAAATTGACTCATTACAAAAAAAAAAAAAAAAACAGATTGAGACCTTTTTTTTTTTTTTTACCAGATTTCCTAAAAGCAGTTGCATAAATTTGAAATCTTTCTCACTTTCCCTTAGCAGGCTCTGTTGATAGGAAAAATGACACAAGGCAGAGGGCAATACAAAAATTACATTGATTAGTGTATTTGTTTGTCCTGTGTCCCCCCAAGGCCTCGTGTAATTTGGATGGGGCTGAGTCTGGCATTTGTGATTGGTTTGTGGTCCAGCGCTGGGATTGGTGATGTGAGTGCTGCACGCACCCAGGGGTGGAGCTGACATACAGAGTAAAGGCGGGAGGTATGCATCTCCCTCTCCCTTGCCAGGTTCTCCTACCTTGCTGTTTGGTGGCTGCCCTGCCACACCATGCTGCCTTGGAGCCAACTAAGTATGGACCGAAACTCTGGAGAACTGTAAGAAATAAACCTTTCCTTCCCTAATTTCGGGCGTCAGGTATTTTGTCTCACCAATGAGTGAAAAAATAACTAAGACAATTAGTGAGCTCATTTACTTTCCCTGTGGATTTAATATATTATTTCAACTTGTGCAGTGATCATTACAAATGATATTTTCTGTTGTCTTCAATCTGATATATAGTAAACACAGAAAACTGAATAAAATATGTAGCACCCTTCTTTCAATAGTCATGGTTTGTTGATGTCAAAGTTGGAGTGTTTTATATACAGTATAAACTATTTCGTAGCATGATGGTGGCAAACGGAGTGAAGGACAAAGAAGACACTAAGAGTAATGCAAAACATGAAAAACTGAGCTTGAGACACCAACGAAAACTAAACTTCACCTACCCTGGAATTTGGAACTTCTGATTTTGACTTATTTAAACCACTTTAAGTGTAGGTTTCTGTTCTTTGTGGATGAAGGGCCCAACTGAAAAACGCTGAGCAAGTCCAGGGTTCATCCTGATGTTCTGGCTGTTTACTATCCCATAATAGCTTCTAGACAACTCTATGCTGTAAAGCTGACCTATTGAGCTGTTTCCTTAAATGTCTCCACCATTAAACATAAAAACATAAGGGGTCTAAAGTTGGATATATCAATTAATTTGGTGATATATGACCAAAGTGTTTTTATGAAATTTATGATTATGAAATTTAGGTAATACAACTGTCATTAAGTCCACCCAAACCCATATATAAAATATTTTATTAGGTAATGTAGAAAAAGATACTCTGAAAGTCTATTCTAGCAATACAAACATATTGAAAATATTAAATGTGATATATGAAATGTTTTATTATACCTTATAATATCATATTAGAAATATTCTGTACCTGTCTTCTTTTAGCAGTTATTCATAAGTGAGATTGAGAAACTCATGATATAATAAAAAATATTGACCTCATAGTCAAACCATGCTTAGAAGGGAGAGAGAGTGCAGAAAGATATAAATAGTTCAGTGCAACTGTCAACTTTATTAAAAAATAGTTGAAAATATGTAAAAATTTTATGTAAAGAATGATGAACTCCATTCAGAAATATGACAAAGTATGCTTACAGTAAGACAATGCAATGGTGCGTTGGCAGAAGGAGAGTTTCTAGACTATGTCTGCATTGGTTTCACTTATAATTCTATGATTGTTTACTAAACAGTAAGCTATAATTGTAGTTCGTGAACTTTTTTCAAAACTACCCTTCATATGTGCATAAATTGAGTATATTAACAAACGTATACAGTGATAATTTGAATGTATGAATATACGGTATATACATGTATATACACATAAAGATCTAATTTACTTTTTCAACAATTCATGAATCAAGTAGTAAACCATTTGTAGAAAGGCATTTCAATTAACTGAGTAATGAAGGTGACTTTCTAGGCATAAAATGGATAACAAAAGCAATAGAGAAAAAAGTAGATTGTCATTTCAATTATTTTTCATATAGAATTAAAATAGAGGGTATTTCTTTCATGATGATTCAGGTTGACAGGACATTTTCTGTTCATATATTTTAAACATTCTTTTTTTTTTTTAAGAACTGGCCCTTTTTAAATTTCAGTTTAATTATTTTATGCCTAGCCCCAGCAATTCATCCCAGTTTAGTCTGGGATGGTCTTGGGTCCAAAAGAAGGAACACAGTACAAAACAATAATGAACTAGAAATGTAATTAACTAACACACATATAATGAACTTATATGCTTACATAAAGGAAATATAATAAAGTTTAATAAATACTGAGCACTTAGTTTTCAAAAGAGAGTATGCATCTAACTATGAAATGAGGATATACAGAAACATGTTTTTCAAATGGGAAGGGGATCAAGAGATGGAAGGAGTGGAGAGGGAGGGGGATAGGAGTTAAAAAATGTTAACAAGTGTTCCGTACATGTACCAACCCAACACAAGGAGTGTGAACATTATGTAATGCAAATATGCATTAATAAAAAATAAAAACTGAAGAAAGAAAAGAAATGAAGCTGTAATAAATTTACACTTTAACAAGTTTAAAATTAAAACAAATGGTATTATGATAGACTGGTTAATATAGAGCCATTTAAAGATAATGTAGCATGTCCATTGCTTCCAGTTTTCAAATGCAGAATATAAAAGATATGAAGAATGTATTTTGTAGAAACTGATTAAAATTAAATCTGTGCTTACTCTTCATCACAGGGAAAAGGAACAAATTTACACTGAACATTTTCATAGCTGATCTGTTTTTATCTTTCAATAAGATTAACTTGCTTTTTCTTAGTGAAAAACATAAGGACTTCTTAATATTAAGGAACACAAAAGCATATTTGTATTTATAATCTGTAGTATGTGACATAATTCAAAGGAGAATTTATGCATCTTGCAGTATGTTCATGATTTAACTTTTCATTGCAGGTATCTCTTGTGAGTTTTTTTTTTTTTTGTACAATCACTAAACTCCTCAAATAAAACATCATTTTGCAATGGAAATACTGACTTTATTATTAACGAAGTAGTTTCAAATTTGAATAGGTCAAATTAAATTCCATTTAAAACAGGACTAAGGTGATCTTAAGTCATTCTGAATATAGGGGGTGATTTTCTTTCTGAAGTGTGATATATACGCCTGAAAGTATTACAAACTCCACATTATCTGTTTTAGTGAGGGGTTGGGACTCACATGATTTTTCATGTGTTTATTTTCTTTTACCGAGTATGATTTATCAAATGGATAGTTTTGTTTACATAAATCTTCTTCAGGTAAAATAGTATATTTAAAAATATTTATTTAAAAATGAAAAAGTTAATCCATATTTAATATTCAAACACATGTATTTATGTTACCCATAATTTTGGATGATATATATAAAATTTATTCTAGAAAATTGTTGAAAGGAGAAGCCACTCTGAGTAAAATGCTGAAAATTCAGTGGAACAAAATAGACAATGGATAACTACACCAATTAAAGGAACATTTTAACATTCTATACAAAGATAGTTCTGAACAAGATATAAATCCTCATTTATATGCATTTTTAAAGCCATAATCAGTCACTTTCTTGTTATAAAAGGTTGTAAATACATAAATTTTCGTTTTCTTCTTCAAAGGAACAGTATTACAAGACTGTTGTCTTAGACAGAAAGACATTTTTCTATAATTTTATTGGGAGACACTTAATAAGAGGCATAAAGTTTAAATTTGACTTCACTTAATACTACAATGTTAGTGCCAGATTTCCCCAGTTTCAAATCTTTTGTATAAAGGAAAAATTTCTAAATGCAAAGTAGATACCTTCACTACTAATCACTTAAACTGCCAGTGTGTCCTCCATAATACAATTGTTGGTGATTATATTCTATATTTCATAGCAAGCAATGCCTAAAATTGGTTCACTGACAGAAATGCTGACCTAATTGGAATTTCCCACATGTGTGAATTATTTGCATTGATTTTACAGGTGTAAATAATTTTGTAATTACAAGCAACATTGTATAGATTATGAAGAACACACACACACAGTACTCGCTAAAATGGGAATAATTGGATTTTTGTTTTTGAAAAACCTACCAAATTTTAACTGAAAGTCATGCAAATATATTTGCAGCTATTATAAAATTGCATCAATTCTCAATGTTTGCTCTCACCATCTTGGCCTTCTTAGGCTAATATTTGACAAGCATACAAAGAAAACTGCATGACACTGACAAGGTCAACTTGAATTGAATAAGTTCCTCTATCATTCCCAGGAAACATGAAGAACCTGAAGCCTAATTCTGATGAATTTTGCAGCAACAAATTTAACCATGGAAGATATACAAAAGGAAAAATAAAAGCATATCACTGGTGAACCATTTCTTAACTGACTGTTTTGGCCAGGGATGTTCTAGGAACCATGAATGAAAATACGACATTACATTATTCTGTTGAGAAGAAGCTTTCTGAGTGTTCATTTTAATACAGTATCCAGTTTTGAAGCTTTTTCAATTGACATGATCTAATTTAGAGCATTCCCTATGAATTACTGTAGTAAAGAGCATGAGTTAAATGGGTGTTTAGATATGCATGTGAAATTTGTATGCGGTTTGTGTTTTGTATTTTGTGTCCATGTCCATGTTTTGTGTTTTATGAGTATACATGCACATGCACACATACACACACCCTAAATAATATAGATTCCTTTCCTTGATGCATAGCACCATTCTCAGTCTTAAATTTTTCTGAAACATATTTTAACCAATATAACTGTGAAAACTCTTTAGAAACAACATGTTGTTAACATTTTGTAAATTTCATTAAGACAAGAGACTTACCTTTTACACAAAATATAACTATTAGGACAGGAAGAAATACTGGCACCAACTGCTAAAGTTGGTTGATGAGTTTTCTCTCACAAAAGAGACAGTCGGTCAAAAATTAAAGAGGAAGAAATGATACTTAAAATGTTTCTTCAAAATCACTATACAGTAAAAATTTCCCCTATAGAATTACTATGGAGGAAAACATGTATTATAAAAAAATTCTTATTCTCCAGAAATGAACAAACGATGTCAGAAATAAATTTACAGAGAGTTTGTGCTTCAGTAAATTGCATGAAAATGCACTTTATATTTGAACTAAAACATTTGAGATTGCATAAAACATTTATCAGTGAAGTGAGCCCACATATAAATATCCTCCAATTTCATTTTAACTAACTTGAAAATGTGTAAATGAGATTTAATCAGGTATCTTTTATAAAAAAATAAAAAATAGAATATCAAACATGGCATTTAATAAAACATACATTGATTTTCCTTACATTTTCTGTATGGATTTTGATGTGAAAAATATTAAAATGAAATAATTCAACAAAATTTTTGTTATTACTTCAGAAACTTAAGGAACATATATTTAAAGGAATGCATTGTATATAAAGTGCATTATATAGACAGTGTACTACATATGCATATATATTTATGCAAGAATTAGGTAACACTTATGGATCCCTTCTTAAAAATAAATATGAGTGATTTATAGCAGCGAGGCAAACTGAGGCATGACCATGATTTGACAGTTATTTTACTTTTAAAAACTAGTTCATTAAGTATACTTCCGCTCATTCCTGATATAGAATTAGTTCATTTTCCAATAGCTTTTTACTCTATAATACCAAAGTGACCTTTAATTTGATCTGCCAGTTGCTTTGGGATAAATTACAAGTTTATTTTCATCAAATGAAATGTGGCATCATCTCAGTTGTGGCTGCACAATTGGGAAGGTCTCGAGTTATTATTAATGTCTATGAACATAGTCTTTTCCCAAATCTAAGGGCACAACTAAGTTCTACCCAAAATTTCAACACAATTCAGAACTTAATTAAGAAAGTGTTATCACATCTTTTTTATTGTTTGTGGTTACTGCTTCTCTGAACTGAGAATTCTTTTCCTTAGCATCACCCCTCAAAATACTGACTTAAAGCCTTGTTAGGGACAGAGAGAGGTTTGTCTCTCTTCTGTCCTGTTGCTTTTTGTGTCTTCTACCACCATGAATTGTTGCACCTCTGCCATGGGTCACCCTGTCTTGGAGTCAGCTGAGTATAGACTGAAAACTCTACAAACTGTAAGCTAAATAAACCTTCTCCCTTTAACTTTTGTTATTGGGTATTTTGTTTCAGCAACAAGAAAAGTAACCAAGACAGAATTTGGTGCCAGACAAGTGGAGTCATTGCTGTAATTATACCTGATCACGTGGTTCAGCAGCTTTTAGAAATGACTGATAGTCTATTTTGTGCTATTGAATGTTGGAAGTATTTAACTTCCTTTTCATTTATATATGGACTCACAGCTAAGAGTTTGCTTTAAATCTCAGAAAAGACTTTGGACTTGGAATTTTCAGCAATATTGAAACTGTAGGCCTTTGCCAACTCTTAGAGATGGACTAAATGCCTTTTGTATGGAAAGTGTACATGAGTCTTTGGGGAGCCAGGGACAGAATATTATGGTTTGTGTCTAGATGTCCCCTCAAAGCCTTATGCAGTTTTATATGGGGCTTTTGCAGAGGTAGCCGGATCTAGAGTTTGTGATTCATTTACGTTTCAATGCTAGGACTAAGTGTGCTGGAATTAAGGGTGAGTGGGTGATTGCTAGATCAGTTCAGTGATTGAACTGGTGCTGCCCTAATCCTGGCAGACTGGATACAATATAAGGAACAGAAAGAGGCTTGTCTCTCCTCTTCTTTTTGCTTTTGCTGTATTCTACCACCATGAACTGTTGCCCCTCTCCCATGTGCCATCCTGTCTTGGAGCCAGCTGGTTATTGGCTGAAACTTCTACAAACTGTGAGCTGAATGAACCTTTCATACCTTTACTTTGGGTACTGGGCATTTTGTCTCAGCAATGAGAAAAGTAACTAAGATAAACCTCACATATTCTTCATTTGCTGAGAAACGTTTTTCATATTTCTTTTCAATTTTCAGACTCACATAATATCTTTTGTACACATCTGCTTATGTATTCATTTGTTAAAAATTTATAATTATGTTTCTTTGTTATTTCCATCTTTCTAAACCTCTGATAACACAAACTTCATCCATTATTTTGTGTTTTATGTATTTACCCACTGTTTCAGACACAAATATAAAGCTCAGTTACTCTACATATGTGTATGGATGAAAATATGGCAGATGGTTTCACTTTTCCATAACTCTACAACAAATGTCTCCTTTCTGTTTGTTATGTTCCTTGTTTAGACCTAACACTTGCATTTAACTCTTTCCTTGCTTTAGAACTTAGTATATTTCCACTATATTGACCTATTTACAGTAAAGTATCAAAATTCATTATAATAATAGAACTTATTGTACATTTATCTGACAAGTTCAATATCCTGCCAATGATAATTGGCTCTCCACCTTTAATATACAGTCAGTTTTTTTAGCGTTGTTGATTGTTTGTTTTTGTCTTTATGAGACAGGGTTTCACTATGCAGTTCAGGCTGGCCTTGAACTCACTTTGTAGACCAGTGATCCTCCTGCCTCAGTCTCCTGGGTGCTTGGATTATGGGTGTGTACCACCACATCTCATCAATATATAGTATTTTAAAATTTTGAATGGAAGTCAAAATAGTTTTATAAAATAATCCTATGTTAAAATATATCCTCTACTGGGACATAGTGGCTTGTATTGCTGAGAACAATCTATTGGAATCACAGAAAGTTTTTTAAATCCCAGTCAGCTATTTCACTACACAGTAATTTTAAATTGATTAAGTTATCTTTTTTCTTTATAAATCTAAGACAACAAAATTCTATTCAATGTTCCCTAGTGATAGTTCCATCATTTAATTTACTGACATTTATAATGTTAAAACTGAGTTTTAAGATCTTTCTTTTCTCCAATTTTGCATTCTTTGTGTAAGTGAGCTTATTCAATCCTATAACTAAATATTTACTTGAAAAATAAGTTTATATTTAATATTAATCTCTACACTGAACTGGAGACATGGGAAGAAAATACCTATGTTGAAATTCTTAGGTTTATTTCTTAGGCATTTTAACCTCACCAAAACAAAGTTCTTTATTCCTCTCCTCTCATCAAGCTGATTTCCTCTAGTTGAAAACAAAAAGTCCTGTATTTCTTACATCCCACCAATCATCAAACCAATTAGATTAATTTCAAAATACATGTGACATCTCTCCATCTTGCTACATCTCCTTAGAAACTATTTTGGCCCAGTTCACTATAATCTCTCATTTGGAATATTTATCTCCAAAGGAGACTGCATCTGAATAATTCTTATACTTCCCTAAGCACTGAAGTAGTTTCTATCTTTCTTCTGGCTTCTGCACTTACTTACGTGTAATATATATTTATTTCATAGCCTGAGTAGCCAGCTCCTTCTTCTATGATAACGTCTACCCTTTTTGAAAGCATACTCTGCTCCAGTCATTTTGATTCCTTTTCGTTCTTTCAGAACACTAGATTCTTCCTACTTTGTGTCCTTCACAAATTATATTACATCTGTTGATTCTTAGTTGGTAGAGTACTTTCTATTTTTTAGGTGTCAACACAAATGTTATCTTCTCTGAAATTCTTTCACCCATCGTCTCTAAAGCATCCTTCCTTCATATTCACAGTCCATTGAGTTACTATGTTATATTGTTGTATTGAGTTTCTTACAATTGCTTCTCCAAATCCTTACCTTCATTCTGGAAAGACTCACAGAAATCTTTGGGTCCTGGTTAGTTTCAGCCCTTGAGGAGTTCTGGCAGATACGAACCAGAGATGAAAGTAAAGCCGAGAAGGAATGCAGTACTCTGTGTCCCTCTCTGTGAAGTTTTCTTAGGAGTAACTGTGTCCCTCAGACTAGGTCCCTGATCCTTGACTGTTGGACAACTTTTCACAATTTGTCTCCCTAATTGGCTAAGGGTGATTACAGCTTTGATGTCATAATTGCAAGTAATCAAGTCATATCTCGTAGTTCCACTCAAGGCACACATTTGCAAATAATCCGTTGCTCAAAACAAAACAACAAATCAAGTGCAATTCTCTGTTCTACTGTGAAACTGATAATTAAATTTGAGTGTACTAGGAATTTACCTGTGGGATCTGCATCAATTATTTTCTTAATTTTCATGACAGCATGAGGATAACACAGAATAATCTTTCATTTATTGGTTTATAAATAACTGTGCCTCTTCTTACTGGAATATAAACTCTATGAGGTCATGTAAATTCCTTTTATTGTTCCATCTCTATTTTCTTCAGTTTCTAGTACATTCTTTAATAGATAGTAGGCTTTAAATAAGTATTTTTGAATAAATGACTTAAGAATAGAAATTGGAATAATTGGTATGCTAACTTAAAAATAGTGTAAATGGAAGTCAATATTAAAGCTTTATATCCAACATTATCTTCTTTGATTACATCAGGGTACAAGGACAATTCAGCAACTTCGTATTTACAAATTCACATAACTGTGGCTAAGTTGACTAATGTAGAAAACAAAATCAGATCTTTAAATTTTTGTGATGCCAAATATGCAAGTGGTTTAAAAGAAATTAAACTTTAGTAACAAGTTTCAGTTTTATGCAAATATTATGCATTATTTAATCAGGTGATTTAATCTTATGTGATTACTAGTCAAATTTTTTCTTTTCTGTTACCAACTACTTTATGTACAGGTTAACACATAGCTACTAAATGTAATCCAATTGACCAGTCTACTCATGGTAGAATAAACTGCTCCTAACACATGCAGCTTTGATTTATAAAAAATGTGAGTTGTTCCGAACAGTGACATAAGAAGGGACTGAAACATAGAGATGAGATGTCTATCTTATTATTTGAAATCTTTTTTCATGTGTGTTACTATAGCAAAGACTTTTCTGACAAGGGCTGCATTTTCTGTTCTGACTGACAACCTAATCTTCAGGGACAGCAGAGCTTTTCAGTGGATCAGTGTTATGCCTTCCATATCCACTGGCTGCTGAGCCTGAAACAGAATAGTGGTTAATATAAGGAAATAGCATAGAAGTTTGAGTCTTCTGCCAGAGTGAGGAAGTTAGAGTTAAAAGCCTCTAGACTTGTTATGACACTAGTGGAGTCAGTTTTTTATTTTACCCTTCATAGACAAAAGCCTCACAAGTTAAATGAGAAAATAAAATTCCCACATCTTGAATTCTATGTCTCAAATGCCATCTAACTGGTGTACAATCATTTCGATATAATTGTTACATACCTTTATTGAATTTAAAAACAATAAATAGTGCTTCATATTTTTCAAGAATTAAAAAGATTTTTACATTACTAGATGAAATCTGTTGTTTTAATTGCATACTATCAGCATAGAAATAATATCAATATTTTCTTCACCAAAGTAGACTATAAAATAATAAATGGTATAATATATATTGAAAATGAAATACACTATACCACTTTATGCATAGATAAAAGAGATAGTATAACAATTGTTTCTAAATAGTAAATATTTTAATTTCCATTACTTGTGCTCATCTATAGTGTCAAATGTTTTCTACCATATATTCATATATTTACTTACTCTGTGGTTATTCCTTATAGATTCAATATACATTTCAATGTATAAAGTGGAGATAACTGTATTATATGCATTTTGCCTCCCTCAGGAAATTCAGGGATATAAAGTATAGCCTACTTTCCTTGGAAATAGGGAGTTCATACTATAGTGTTTCAAATATAAGCAAAAGTTGAATGTATTCTATGTTGAATTTCTAGCACTTTAGTTTTATAAAATGGCTTTATAGACCTTAAAACTATGGAAAGATTGCAAATTCAATACAGTTTAGCCTGGGGCTATTTTCTTCTGTAAAACATTAGGCAGGTGGTATTAGTAGTTGAAATTAAATTTGGATTTTTTCATTCCTCCAGTTACTCTCTAATGTGCCTGATTGAAATAGGAATATTGCCTATGGAATCATTTTTTTTTTGTTTGGTTGAAAATACCTGTGCCATACTTTTAAAATATTTCCTAACAATGTTAAAAGTTCATATGTTGCAAGATTGGTCTCCACTGGCTATTGAGAGGGGGTAGAATCTTTAGGAAATGCGTTAGGTAATCGAGAAGGTCATCTTGAAGTGAATGCTCCACCACATGCTTCCTGCCCCAATGTTCTAACTCTCCACAGACCCTAAAGCAATATAGAGGCAAGTTTCCTTGGACTGAGACCTCTGAAACCATGAATCCTCCATTAAAGTTAATTTTTGCATGCACATTGCCACAGTGGTGGAAAGATGACTAACACAGAAGGGCATTTCAGGATGCCAGATTTTCAAAGGTTAAATTATTTCTTAATAATGTATTGAAAAGCCGGGCATGGTGGCACAAGCTTTTAATTCCAGCACTCGGGAGGCTGAGGCAGGAGGATCGTTGTGAGTTTGAGACCAGCCTGGGCTACAAAGTGAGTTCAAGACCAGCCTGAACTGCAGTGAGACCCTGTCTCAAAAAATAGGGCCGGGGATTTAGCTCAGTGATGTAAGTGCCTGCTCAGCAGGCATGAGGTTGTGAGTTCAATCCCCAATAAAATAATAATAATAATAGTAATACTATAATGAGAAAACAAGAAATACTACAGAATGACAGAGTAGTAGTCTATCATGCTCTGAGTTACTTTCAATAATCAGGAGCTACTCTGCATTTGTTATTAGGTTTGATGACAAAATGATGAAGTTTTTGGATTCAGAGCTGTGCAACTCATCAGAAAAGAAATAAATCATAAGGAATTTAATGTTTTAATGAAAAGAAGTAGTTACAAGGCAGCATAGGCATGATGAAAAGGCAGCATCTAACTCTAATTAAGGGATTTAAAAGGTATTTGAATTTCAGTTATAGAAGTGATATTTGAGCAACCTTGTCAGACAAATAGAACATTGGAGAAAGGTGAGAACACATACATTTCAGGTTACAGGGCCATAATTTTTAAATATGCCAAAGCATGGAAGAATAGGCCTTTTTCAGATTTTTTTTAGTATTTTTAGTATTTTTCTTTTTAAAATCATCTCATTTATGATTGAGAAAAATATAATTAAATTCCAATTTCGGAATCTTCTATGGCATGAAACTAAGTGTGAAGGTACATAGCAAGAAGTTTGTTAAGAGAAAATTTTATTACTAGACATACAGCCTGGAAGATATCAACTGTAGCAAATAGTGGGGACAGAGAAGAGATAACAAATCTTGAAAATTTCTTCTTAATTTTAGCAGCAGTGGTTGAGTAGGAGTGTTGCAAAAGTTAAAATGTATGTGAGAGAAAAGCAATAACATACAGAAATAACAGGTTTATTAAGGTGGGGAGTGCCATATAGCAGAGATGGACATAACTATTTAGCAGTTCTCAAAATGTAGGTGTTTGATAGACATGAATGATCAGAAAGAACAACAAAAGAAGAAAGGAAGGCCTTCCTTTGTTGTTTCAAATAATGGAACAGGAGTGTGGGAAAGGGAAAAGTCCTCATAAAAATATTTTTTAGTAGTCATTTCCAGGCAGCAAGAAACTGAAGGAAGAGGGGCTGCTGTGACTGTGCCCAGGAAAAATGAGGTACACATGGAGGGCATTGTTATATGCAGCTGATTGTATCTGAATGCTCACATTAGAAGACATCATGCTTGTTGGGCAAAAGAGAGGAAATCATGGTTGCATCTTAACTTTCAGTTAGAAGCTTATTTACAACCTATACACTAAGTGAGATGAAGAAAGACTCAGATTATAGTGATCTGTAGGTAAAAAGGGAAAAAGGATAAATGTCACATCTAAAACCATGATAGTCAAAGTAATAAAAATGTAAGGATATAAATAAAGAACAGAACAAAGGCATTTGACAAATGATTTTAAAAAATCAAAATGAAAGTTTAATCAGAGACAAAATATTTTAAAAATGAAAACATGTTATTGATGGCACAAGGATTTTATGGAGATAAGGAGATTTTAGTTACCTTTCCACTTTCAACAGCAAGAAATTAGTTTAAGTCAATTCAAGGAAAAATAACTGCCAACAGAGAATAAAATTTTAATTATAGAAAATCTTGAATATTTTCATTTGCAAGAGCATCAAAATGAGAAAGCTCCAAAATATTTGGGAATATCTACAAAGTAAAGGAGGAAAATTGGTTATAAATTTTTAAAAAGGAGATTAAACAGGGATTGAAGCATTTTGTGAATTCTAATATGGGCTAATACTTAGTCCATAAGTAAAAAATAGAAATTGTACTAGTCATTAACTAACACATATATATGGGTATATAAATGACTGCAATTCATTTGTCTAGTTTCTACCCAAGTCCTTACATAAACCTGTAATTAAAGTGTTATTATTACAAATATGTGCAGAGCTGGTTAACGTGAATATTTTAACACTATCCTTGCCATCATTGTAATGCAGTTGGGAGTAACACAAGGACTTATTTACACCAGGAATCAAAGCAATCAGCCGCATCAATGGAAGAAATTATAACTCACAGAATAATACCCAATGTTTGAATAAGTTTGAGATACAGTAATAACCACTATTAGCAACATTGGGAAACTCAGAGATGAGATTAGAGTAAAGCAGATGATGGTGAATTTTAAAGTCTTTTGCTTCATATTCTCATTGTTTGCGCTCCTAAAAGATATGAAACCATCGAGCCAAAGTTCATACATAAAGGTCCCATTAAGTCTTTGTCATGAGAGATTGGGCATGGACTTTGTTTACTGGCAAAAATTCTTGTGGGAGCAACACAAGACCAGAGAACTGCTGATCCCTCTTTCTCTCTGCCTTGCAGTCTAATTTACAACTTTGTATTCTAATTTTAAATTATTTTTTTAATTTTAAGCAGTGATTTTTAAAAACAATTGCTTTTTAAGCAGACATTTGAGGTAGTATTTCTTTTGGAACTCAATTTTGTAATGACTACAATAAAATGTGCTTTGGAAGAAATGAAGAACACACTATGATTTTTCAATGGAACTAAATTGAAAGCAAAAAATTCTAAAGAAAGGGGGCATTAAGTAAATTATTTTTGATGAACCTATCTTTCATACTTTTTTTAGATAATAAATATGTATGAACATATACAGGGAGATGTAGAGAATATAACAGTTCTTATTTTTAGTAATGGTGGTCTTTCAAAACACTTTTTATTTTCAAAATAGTCATTATATATGATCTCTTACTTGCAATAGTGTTTGTACAATTTAACTAGTATAAAATTCCAAAGAGAAATTTAATTTTTTCATTTGTTATGTTACTACATTGGCAGCGTTTATGTGACTACTGAAATTGTCATTTATTTTTATGAGGAAACCCTTAGCAATTTAACTTTTATTCACCTTGTATTCAACAACATCACTAATGAAAATAATAGCAATATAATCTTTCATATATAGGTTTGTGTTCTTGAGTGCTAGCTGAAGATTATGTAATAATACATGGCACTAATAACTGGTTAAAGTGATTTGTCTCCTCACATCGGTACTCACTGATATGTGACATTTGGTAATATATTATTAAAGTGCTATTGTACTGGGGATACATTTAGACATAATGTTTTTAGAGAATCC
This sequence comes from Dasyprocta punctata, assembly GCA_004363535.1. Lineage (NCBI taxonomy): Eukaryota > Metazoa > Chordata > Mammalia > Rodentia > Dasyproctidae > Dasyprocta > Dasyprocta punctata. The sequence continues at coordinate 31,320 of RJWM01005243.1, read as the reverse complement.
TTCCTTGAGTGATATATTTCATCTTGACAGATGTAGATAATTCTAAGAATACCCATTGCAATTTAGTGTATGTTTCCTTTTAAAGAACAAAATCAACTTTAAACATTCTTAATATTTTAAAGATACGTGTATCATAGAATTCCAGATGATTTAAGTTTATGTGCAATTAATCTTTATCTATATCTGTATCTATATCACCTATATCTATACCTAAACCTGTATCTATAGCTACACCTACACCTATACCTATATCTAACCTGTACCCATATCAATACCTTACCTACATGGGAGAATCTTCAACTAAGTAAAAACTTTTATGGTCAAAGGCAGAGATATTGAAAATTGATTTGCAAAATAAAGTGTAATTATGGATCTGGAAATTTATTGGAAATTTTCATATGAAGTTTCTTTAATACCTCTGTGAAAGTATAAAATTAACAACAAAATACAAATGAGAAAGTTGATTTCAAACCCATATATTTAAAGCATAGTTATGCACAGCATAACTAATTTGTCTGAGTTTTCTGAGATTCAAGTAAGACAGTAGTAGGTAATATTTTTCTATACTTTATAAAAATGGTGTTAGATCTATTCCAGAAGATTTACTAAAATGTAAAATAATGTGATACTTAAATATTCACCCTTATTGGCTCCTTTAACCTTTAGAAGTCTAGGGATTCAAGAAAGGTGTAAAATGGTAAATATTAGGTACAGGTAATCACAAAGGGGAGGGTGAAATGTGTATGCTGAAGTCCAATCCAAATGAGAGATTTCCATGAAAATCGGTATATAAATTAGGATTGCTTGTAAAAGAGGTAGATACGACTTTCAGAAATGTGAAACTCTGGTTTTGCCATGAGTAGAGTCAGATCACATTGGCTAAATTTGACTGTGTCCTGGGGCTTGGTAATAATGTAGTTTGATGCCCAATTATTGCTATTGCTTGGAAAAATGTAAAGGAGAAATGATAGCTAGAGCAGCCCACAGTGCAGGGAAAGCAAAGAGATCAACAATGGGAGTTGCCTACACTTCCAGAGACTTAGCTGATCAAACACATTTAAATTTTTCTTTGAGTCCTAAGGATACTGCAGTAGCCCTGAATTGATAGCTAGTGCTGAGTCTTTTTGAAAGAGCATACTCAAGTGGGCATCTTATGAAGTCTAAGTTATTAAAAACAAAATAAAAGCAAACTCAATATTGTGTGATGTATTCTTTAAAAGGCATGAAGTGACTGGGTGGTATAAAATGCTAACCCACATGAGCAAGCTGTGTGTCAAAATTTAAGAAAAAGAAGTATCTTTCCTAGTTCTATTCTGAAGAACCTACAAAAGCAGTTTTAAAAGTTGGCCAAAATGTTACTCAGTATGTAAGTCATAGAAGAAAAAAAGAAAGAGTATTATAAAAAAGAAACAAATAAAACTTTTCAATGAACTAAAGGAAATTAGTAATATGAAGAAAACAAATTGTCATCTACCTTAAAATATCTTTGAAACAATGGAACAGATAATTTGGAGAATTATTGGAACTTCTTCCTACTTGTGTTAACACTAAAATAAAGAATACTTTCAAAAACTAGTGGACCCGTATTTATCTGTCACAAAGTGGTCAGAATTCTGAGTAGATTTATAAGACCTTTGAAACTCATACTACCCAAGAGATAAATCAGAAGCAGATTTACAGGACCACTGAGGCAAATTTTAACAAGCCTTGTGCTGCAGCACAGAGAAATCAGTACACTGGAGAGATTCCTTCTAAACTAACCAGAGGAGTGTGTGATGAATGCTGCTAACCTAGCAGCCGCAGGTCTGTGATTGGTCCAATTTGGCCAGGAATCTAGGACACCCAGAGCTGGCATGAGCTCACTGAGGGTAGTGGGCTACAGAAAACTGTCTGATTCACAGTTGTTATGTCTCTGATAAAGACGGAGTTGCTGAAAGCAGAGTCTCTCTAAAGGCTAGCTGAGTTGGCCACAGCTAGTTGGGTTGGTTTCAGGGAGGCTGGGGCTGTTAACGGTGGGCCCAGATCCAGCCAGGCTGCACAATATTCTTTTTGAAAGAGGTGACTGTACATCGGGATGGTGGTAGCAGATAAAGGACTAGGACTTCCCTCCTGGTAGAGCTGCCTGGAGGAGACTGGAGAGAAGGCGAGGTTGCCCAGCTCATTGGAGGGGAACCAGGGGTCCTAAAAATAAGTGAGGGAGAGGAACATGATAGCTACTAGCCAAGTATGCCCTCCCTGCAGGAAGGGAAAAAGGAAAGCTCATGGTTTTCACTGTCACATTAACACCTCTTACCTTAGGAGGTAAGAAAATTAACAGGAAGTTACACATGGAGGCACTTAGTGTGCAGAGACCTTGAGGAATATTTAATGGGTCTTCCAGGACTGAATCCTACTAAGAAACACAAAAGGAATCTAGAGACAGAAAGGTCCCTGAAGTCTGTTACATCTATAATGGGATTTATAAATCAGTGAAACTCTAATTCTACCAGCATCTAAAACACATATCATTTCATACTTGTGCCACCTCTCTGTCTCTCTGTTTCTGTCTCTGTCTCTCTCTATATATACATATTTATATAATGAGTAGTTATTGTTGTCAGCATTTCCAGAGAACACAAACACTCATATATGTCTGTATTGTTTGTGTCCTGTGTCCCCCGCAAGTTCTCATGTAATTTGGATGGGGCTGAGTCTGGCGTCCTTCACTGGTTTGTTGTCTAACGCTGGGATTAGTGATTTGAGTGCTGCACCTGCCCAGGGGTGGAGCCAACATGCAGAGTAAGGAGAGAGGAATGCGGGTCTTCCACTCTCTCTCACGCCAGTTCACCTTGCTGTTTGGCAGCCACCGTGAATGGCTGCCCCACCATGCCATGCTGACTTGGAGCCAGCTGAGTGTGGACCAGAAACCCCCGAGAACTGTAAGAAATAAACCTTTCCTTCCCTAATTTTGGGTATCAGGTGTTTTGTCTCATCAATGAGTGAAAAGTAACCAAGACAATGTCCTTTATATCTCTTGAACGTTTCGATGTTTAATCACAACTTTCTCTACAGACTGCTCTGCACAAACAATGCCCTATAGTATTTGACCACCGCATGTAGTTAGTGAGAAATTTGAAAGTCATTATTTCCTCTCTCATACTGACAAATCAGTCTTGCCTACCTACTAAGTGCAATTGTTGATTTCTCTGAGATTGTCAAATATTTAATTTTCAGAAATTATTTATTATTTTATGAATGTATTGGATAGGAAGAATAACTCAAAGTATTGGACAGAAAACATAACTCAAGTATTTAAATTTGATTAGTTGTCAGGATATCTCTATAGAGTGAAATCATTTTAATCCCATATATATGTGAAAATCTATAGCATTTGCTAAAAATCTAGAAGTGGTTTGGAATTGCACGTGTGAATACAGCATTTATGGAGGATGGGTAGTGGCAGAAGGGTACTATAACAAAAAGAGAATCAATATATGAAAATCAGAGAAAAAAAATCAGAAATATTTTCTCAGTTTGGCCATTTACTCTCCAATACCTGGGCAAAATACGCAACAACCACAAGTTGATGGAAGAAAGGTTTAGTTTAGGTCACAACTGGCAGAGGTTTCAGTTCATAGTCAGCTCTGTCCAAGGTAGGGAGGCATGGCAGAGGGGCATGCTAGAGGATAAACAGTCTATGGCATGACAGGCAGAAAGCAGTCAGCAATAAGCCTTCCTTTCCCTTTTAACTCTGTTCAGGCTACAAGCCTATTGGTTGGTGCCACCCATATTCAAGGTGGGCCTTTCTCTTATACACACCCAGAGCTGTGCTAAACCAATAAGTGGGCTAATGCAGTTATCACACACCTATAATCCAGTGTGACACACTGATAAACCAGCCGTCTCCTTAGAAGCCCCACCTATGAGTGGAGGGACATCTAGATATAAGGTATAACACTGGCTCTGACAAAGTATGCAAATATATTTAAGAAGCACTTGTAAAAATACACAGTAAGATAATAAGTTATTATTAGACAGTTCTTGGTTCTGCCTTGATACTTAATTTTTTCTCAATACTGTTCTTGTTAATGATACAAAATAAGGAGTATTTTAAAAAAGAATCCCACAGCTGGGCATGGTGGCGCATGCCTTTAATCCCAGCACTCGGGAGGCTGAGGTAGGAGGAGCCTTGTGAGTTCGAGGCCCACTTGGGCTACAACGCAAGCACAAGGCCGGCCTGAGCTACACAGTGCGACCCTGCCTTGAAAAACTAGGGCCAGGAGTTTGGCTCAGTGACTTAAGTGCCTGTTTGGCAGGTGCGAGGTTGTGAGTTCAATTCCCGGTGCTGCAAAAAAAAAAAAAAAAAAAAAAAAAAAAAAAAAAAACCCCCATTTAAGAAAAAAGTTTTTTTTTTTTTTTTTTTTTTTTTTTCAGCACAACATCTAGAATAAGAGAAAAGTGGGATTTGAAACCGGTATCTTTGGTTACTGGTTACCTAATACTTGGCAACTTTCTTAACTTTTCATGATTTACTTCACTATAGTCTTTTTAAAGATGAATTTAGTATGTAGTTTCTAGGTTCCTAGAAATATTTAATGAAACATTTTCTGTGTATCTCATAAAAAAGTCCGTGGGACACAGGAAACACAGTCCAAGTTTGTGTCACATAGTTCAAGTGAACTGTAGAAAATCAAATTCATTCACTATTTAGGGATCGTAAGACATTCTCAGCATTACAAAAGCATAGGCCCTAGTTTTTTTTCTTTTAGAGATCACAACACTGCTTGATAATCCATCTTCTCTTAAAGGTGGCCAGTGATGCTATCTCCCTGGAATAACTTCACATAGACAGCTAATCAGATACATTCTGCATACTTATCAGTACTTGAAATGCATACTGTCCCACAGGCTGAATCAGAATTTGTACATGAAAGGAATTCCCATGTTTCCCATTTTCATAGAAAAAAATAAACTAATTCAATTTAAACTTTAAGCTACATTTCTATAGAAATTGGTCTCACTGATTTTAGAATTCACCATATTTAACACTAAATATGTGAACATTTATGTTTGGAAACTCCCTGAGTGATAAGGATTATTAGTCATCAAAATTTTACTGGATTATAAAATTAAATGAAGATAAAAACTAAAGATAGCCCTTGTAAATTATAGAACTATTGCCTTTCATCCTGAAGAAAGAATAAGAATGGCCATAGCATAACACTAAAAGACATCAGTTAAAAGATAGCATTGACATGAAAATATTTACTAAATTGTATCACCAATTGAATTCTAAGAACAGAAACCATTTATCTCTTTTAAAAACCTGTCTACCTATAACTTCAACACAACCCCACACAAATCCCTCTTCGACTTTACAAATATAAAGGGAATAAAATTTGAAACCCATTGTAGTCAAGTTATTTTCTGGATGAAGTGGATGCCATGGTGAACAACCCAAAATTTCCATGAAAACAAATGTACATATACTTGCAAATTCTGAGACTGCTCACAGCTGACAAGGATTCTTCCCCTAGATTTTGCCCATTATGATGAAGCTGTGCTGTCCGAGTTTAAGTTGTAGTCTCAGCGGTAGCTTACATCTAACATCTGGTTGACGTAGTAGTACCAATGCCTGTTTCCCTGGACACTATCTGGGTTAGCTTTGGGCCATCATCTTAGCCTCCATTCTCCATAGGGTTCCCCACTGGGGTCTGCTACAACTGCAGTGCAGTTCAAAGAAAGGGGATTTAGTTTATGCTCACCTGGTTCCAGGATGGAAACATCATAATGGGATGGCATGGAGGAGAAAAGCCACCTAGTTTATGATAACTGGGAAACAGAGCAGTAGTGTCATAGAGGAAGGGTCCAGAGATGAGACACAGACCCCAAAGTTTGACCTCCATGATCCACCCAGACATACTCAAAGTATGTTCCACCCAACTCCTTAGGGGGCTCAAAGCTAGTCAAGCTTAACATTGTACCTTAACTGCCACAAGAGGAAACTTGATTTTTGTTTTCATGGAATTCAGATGCCAACATTTCCTAATGCTTAGTTTGCTTGTGCTCATTTACTAATTTAATCTTTCTGTAAGGACTTTCTGAGTGTTTCTTGTGTGCCAGGCATTCTATTGCTTGGAAACTCTTTCTACACCACTACACTCAGTATCATTTAATGTAGGCATTTTTAAGCCTTTTCAAGTATTTATCAAATATTCACTGAAAGAACATAGGCAGATTTCAGAGAAAAATTTCTGTCTTTAAATACATTGCATATATCAATGCTACTGAGTAGTGAGTGTTAATATTGTATCCTACAACTTTACTAAATTCATTATTCTAATAGTTTTCTCATTGAATGTTAGTATTTTCTATGTATAAAACAATGTTATCTGAAAGCAATGATCATACTTTAGCATTAGTAATAGTTCTATATAAAATACAATTACTATCTAAATCTTTTAAGAAGTACATTTTAAGCTTCATTTTTTGAACTCTTATGTGTTACACATTAATATTTCAACGTATGTAATTGCTCTGGGCAAACTTCCTATTGATTGTAATTGATTTGTTATCATATTTTAGTCTCTTAGCTTGAAGCATTCTACAATATAGTAATAGGAAATATTCATAAATAATGTTCTATTTCAAAAGTAATTGAACAAGATATTCATTTATTTCAGAGTTCATTAAAACTGCTAGTTTAGCTGACTTTTACATAAAATGTCTAGCTTTATAGTTATTAAATGTCACTTCCTTAATAATAAATTTTTTATTAGAGGCAGGGAAGGTAAAAATGAAAACTTCCTATTCTTAATTCCATATTTATAATGAAGTTATCAAAAGATTCATATTCTATAGCTGTATTTGTGTAACTGACTCAAAATTAACCATTATAATGATGTCTGCAAAGCCTTCCAATGCCCAATACACACATAAAATGTCTCCTACAAAATACATTGTAGTGTCTCCTATTTAAGCATAATGTTTCTATTATGGTTTGCATTTCTTCCTGTCTTTGTATTTCCATGTCCAGTAGTACAGCCTCAGTAATTTTATAACTTCACTTAGAAGGAAAAGGAGAAACATCATATTTCAATATTTCATTCTGAACATGTTGTATTTTATTGTGTTTACCTTCCTTGAGGATAAATATGATTTTTTTCTACTGCATTGTAAAAAATACTTTGGAAATTATATACTTGCAAAAGTGAATGAAAAAGTAATTGAAAGAATCAACTAAAATGTGTAGTATTATTTCTGGGGGCAAGAAAGGTTTATCTTTCTAAGAATGCAATTCTCTAAAGCAGTAAGCCTATACAAATTTTAAATAATTTATATCAAATTAGTGATGACGTCTACAAAACAAAAAAGTTTCCAAAAATATTTTCAAATATTTAAAGCAGAGGGAAATGATTTCTTCAGTTAGAATTTATTGTGATTCTGAATATGAGTTGTATGGAATTACGTGAATTTTTTTACTTTCATGAATTATTTGAAAGATTATTATCTGTTGTGTTTATTGAATGATATTCTTAAAGTAGAACTAGAGTATTCTGTACTGACTGCTATATAACCAGGTTACTATACATTTATGTGCCTGAAATTGTGTGTTTTCAATCATATTTGTGTTGAGTAAAAGTCAAACCACTATCTGGCAGTTCTACCTATAACGTTATACTTGTAACGTCTGGCGTATATCTGTAATCCCAGCATGCGGGGGGACTGAGGCAGGAGGATTATAAACATGAGCCCACCTGGGCAACTTCGTAATGTAGCAAGACCTTGTCTGAAAATAAAAAATAAAGGACTGGGGAGGTAGCTTAGTGCAAAAGTCCTGTGTTCAGTATCACACACACACACACACACAGAGACACACATGTATATGCACACGACAAACAAATGAATTTGTCTACCATATATATTGTCAAAAATTGTTTTTCAGTGCTTTAAATTGCTCAGAGATGAGGGAATTGTTCTGTCACAGAGCATATTTTACTATAGATAGTGTCTCATTGCTTTACTATAGATAGCTCTCATTGCTGAGACAGAATACCTGATGCCCAAAATTAGGGGAGGAAAGGTTTATTTCTCACAGTTCTTGGAGGTTTCAGTCCATATTCAGCTGGCTACAAGGCAGGTGACGTGGTGGGGCAGCCATTCATGGTAGCTGCAAACAGCAAGGCATGAACTGGCAAGAGAGAGAAAGACATGCCTTCTTCCCACTCTTACACTGTATGTCAGCTCCACCCCCTGGGTGGGTGCAACACTCACATTGCCAATCCCAGCACTAGACAATAAACCAATCATGAACACTAGACTCAGCTGCATCCACGCCATGACTACGTGAGAATTGGCAGCCAAATAAACACATGGTAACTCACTTTGCAGTTTTGAAAAAACTTTTCTTGGTTTTGCCTCAGACATTTCCTAAACCAACCTGCAAATACCTATCCTGAAACTGTAGTAAGTGTGTAATGAATAGTGCTATCTTGTGAAAATACAGAACATGTCTATTAGAACAAGACAGCTAGAATTTGTATTTCAACTGGCTTAAAATATGAAATTGATTTAGTTGATACAATTAAAGTTTATATTTGAATGAATGTATTGATTTAATGTTATTAAATGACACATCCTAAAAACTACCAATAATTTCCTTTTAGAAAGAAATTGAATGACATTTCGATTTCATCTTTTACAAAGTAATTATATGAAGAGGAATGCTTTGCAATAGAATAATTCAAATCAAAACAAGAATTAGATTGAATATCTGATAGGAGCTGGTATAATACCACACTTTTAAAACCTATTTATGATTTATTTATAACATAAAAAGTCACCCATTTTACTACAATAATGCTGTTAATTAAAATTACATTCTTTTAGTGCTTTTGGTTTTGCATTAATTTATAAAGTTAAGGGTGCTCATAGTTGTATATGTACTTTAAAATTATGTACCACAATTATGTATGTACCTTAATAATTATTCTGCATTTTACATGAATAAAAATAAGTTACTATTAGTAGAATATGAAAATTGTGATTATTTTAAGCTATTTGTATAATTCATTTGACAGAATCTTTGATATGTAGACCACTGTTAAAAATGCATTTGCAGATTATATATATATATTAGCATGTTTAAAGGACTTAAATTTTCTTGTTTGATTTTTAGAGTCTTTCAGTGAAGAATTTTTGCCACAAAAATTGTTGCATCTATGAGACAAAGTGATTCATGACAATGTGCCACATATTTTAATGTATATATGTATTGTGAGATGATCAAAATGGGGCAGTATATCAGTCATCTCTGATACTTATTTGAGGTATAAAAGAGGATTAAATTCTGACATTTGTAACAACATTGATAAACTTGGTAAACATGATGTTAAGTGAAATAAGCCAAATATGGAAAGAAAAATATCACATATCTCACTCACATATGGAGCCTAAAAATCTCATGGATGTAGAGAATGGAATATTAATTATAGAAGACTGGAGAAGAAAGGATAGAAAGAGGATGGCCAATAGGTAAAATACTATGATTGTATAGGAGGAATAAATGCTGGCAATCTCTTGCCCAGTAGGGTGACTATAATTAGCAATGATGTATTAAAAATTTCAGACTGCTAGAAAAGAAGATTTTGAATAGTCTCACCACAAAGAAAAAGTTTCTAAAATTATTTTAAAGGACTAAAAATACAATATATGGCAAACATTCTTGTGGCAAATGTGGAATAAAAACCTTTATGATTGGGTCTATTTTTAAACACTCCATAGTTTATTGAGTGGAAAATATTATTTATAAAAATACCACAGGGTCCAAAGAGTATTTTGTCTTTTTCTCTAGGCAAGTTATTTTTTATGATTGTTACTTTTATGTGTTAATGATTTTCATCGGCTTTGAGATAGGAAGGATCTGCAGAAATTAAAGCATGGCTTCTGGGAATTTCACCATTTTCTAACAATTAAATTATTCACAGCTATTGACAAAAGATGCCCAGCAGTCAGCTAACACAGAAATTCTCTAGTTTGTCATTGATGGTAATGTTTTTCCCTTTGTTAAGTTAATGGATCTTCCATCATATTTCAGGATTCTAAATAACAATAGAAGTATAACCTAGCAAAGAAATAGTTATAGCTAAGGGAAATAAGTATTTGTTTCAAAGAAAATAATTTTCACTAAAAAACACTTCCAAGAGATTGTTTCTTAGTGTGTAATATTTCAATTTGTGGCTAATCCAGAGAAACACAAGATGTGATGATAGCTAATGAGGTAAAATATAATTTAATGCTTGTATTATTTAGTGTTTTGCTGACTTTGCAGGGCTAAAGCCAGTAGTCTGATCATCTATTCTGGGGTTAACAATATGCAGTGTAGCGTATATGGGGAATCTCCTTTTGCAAGTGGTGGCCATTGTTAATTCACTATTATCTTGTTTCAAAATCCTGTATCATTCTCATTGTTTTGTTTGGTTGGATTTTATTCTGTTTTATCTTGTTTGATTTTGTTGTATCTGATGGCAGCTATTTTGAAGATAACAGGATATATTATGGTAGCCATTTTGGATTTACTATTATCTTGTTTTGACTTTCCATACTGCACTCATTGTTTTGGTTTATTTGTTCTCTTGTGTTTCTGTTTTGCTTGATTTTACTATGTTTGAATGTATGAGCAACTGTTTTGAAGACAACAAGAGGCATTATGGTAACCATTGTTGATTTACTATTACCTTGCTTTGAAATCCTGTGTTACACTGTCTTGTTTTGATTGGCTTTATTTTCTTTTATTTTGCTTCATCTTATTTTCTCTAAAATAAAGCTAAATAATATAGAATAAAGACATTTATTGTCTGAAAAAAAATAAAAGCTGTCTATAGGAAGATGTGTTGAGTTGGATTTAGGGAATTATTTGGGTTAGATGTTTACAAAAAAAGTGGATGAGCTATTGCTTACTTGAGGCAAGAAGGCTAATTCTAGAAGGAATGGTGCAAAATAGCCCAAAAAGGAGTCTTAAAGAGGAAGCAAAGATAATAAAACTTTATTGCTTCTAGACATAGAAAAAGAATGTACTGATCCAATATTGTAGAGATTCTCATAAAAATCACCGAACTGTAAAACTCCATAAGGTAGAAGACTCATTCCTGTATTTTAGTCTTTTGATTTTAGAATGTAAACTGAAGAAAGGTAAAGGGAGTCATGAAGAAGCTAGTGCTTCTCCAAACAGTATAAGCTCACCAGGGAAATATTCAGCTTCAACCCATCTGACCTCAGTTTTTAATAAAATAATGAGACTATTTTCTATTATTTCTAACTAGCAAAGAGATTGGTGAATTTCCTCTTTTTATTTTATTTTTTATTTAAAAAAATCATAAAAAAGGGTATAAATAATACACAATTTCAAAAAAGGAAGACATCAATACTAGTTAATATATTACATATTGTTATCTTAGAAGTAGTTGTTAAAGTTACAAGATCTAGGCATAAAAATGATTAGACAATCAAACAATGACAACACAAACTAGCCTTTTTGATGAACTAACAGAGAATTAGCAATATAGTTATCTATCTTGCATACTTATACATACATGCAGTTATAAGGATATACCTACATACATACAATCTTTTCCTTTCTTCCATTTTTCCTTTCCCCTAACCCAGCTGTTTTTAATTTTCATTATTACAATATATATTGTGCATTTTAGATCTTATTACTCTTTCAGTTTTATACTATTATTCTTATTCATTTTTGCACTAAGGGACAATACCATATTTACAAATGTGAGTCTGATTTATTTCACTTATGAGCGTAGTCTCAAGTTGTTTTCATTTAACTATAAAAGCCTTAAGACCATCCTTTTTTGGAGCTGAGTTACATTCCATTGTATAAAAATACCACATCTTTTTCATCCATTCTGCAGTTAATGGGCATTTTGGTTGTTTCCAAGAGTTAACTATTAAACATTGTGCTGTTATAAACATGGGTGCACATATATCGCTGTGACATGGAACTTTTAATTTTTCTGGAAAAATACCCAGAAGGGGAATAGCTGGATTCAATGGGACTTCCAATTCTAGTTTTCTGAGGAATCTCCACATTGATTTCCACAGTGGTCACAGCAGTCTACACTCTCACCAACAGTGGAGAAAAGTTCCTTTTTCCTTACAACCCCACCAAACATTTGTTATCAGTCGATTTCTTGATGGCAGCCATTCTTTCTGGAGTTAGATGGAATCTCAATGTTGTTTTAATTTGCATTTCTCAAATGACCAGTGATATTGAGCACTTCTTCATGTATTTATTTTCCATTTGTATTTCTTCATCTGAGAAATGTGTGTTCATCTCAGATGCCCAGTTTTGAATTGGGTCTTTGAGTTTGAGGGGCCTGATGTTTTTCGATTCTTTATATGTTTTGGATATAAGTCCTTTGTCTGAGGGACAGTTGGTAGAATTCTTTCCCATTCTGTAGGTTTTCTTTTACTGGTGATTTATTTTAAAGTACAGAAGCTTTTTGAATAGATGAGATCCCAGTTCCTGATTCTTTGAAATACTTATCATGCAGTTTGCGTTTTCTGCATGAAATCTTTGCCTACCCCATGTCTTCAAGATTTCTACCTACCTTGTCTTCCAGTAGATTTACTGTTTCTATTTTGATATTTAGATCTTTGATCCATTTTGGCTTTAGTTTAGTGCATGGTGATAGACATGGGTCTAGTTTCAGTCTTTGGCATGTGGAAAGCCAATTTTTCCAGTCCCATTTATTAAAGGACTATCTTTCTTCCAATGAACATGTTTAGCTCCTCCTTTGTCAAATATAAGGTAGTTGAGTGTCTTTGTAATTGTATTTGCATCTTCTAATCTGTTCCATCCTCTAGCCTATTTTTTTTTTCCAGTACCATGCTGATTTTATCACTGTAGCTTTGTAGTATAATTTCAAGTCAGGAATTGAGATGCCTCCTGCCTTGTTTTTGTTGCCCAGAATTGCCTTTGTTACTCTAGGTCTCTTCTGTTTCCAAATGAATTTTAGAAATGTTTTCTCGAGATCTGTAAGGTATGTTAATGGTATTTTGATTGGAATTGTATTAAATCTGTATAACATTTTCACAATGTTGCTTCTTCCTAACCAAGAACAAGGGATAGCTTTCCATTTTCTAACATCCTCTTCAATCTCCTTTTTTAGAGTACTATAGTTTTCAGTGTATAGGTCTTTTACATTCTTTGTTAGGTTTTTTCCTAAGTATTTCATTTTTTTGGATGCTATTATGAAAGATGTTATTTCCATAATTTCTCTCTCAGTGAGTTTGTTGTTTGTGTACAGGAATGCTATTGATTTCTGAGTGTTGACTTGTATCCAGCTACACTGCTGAATTTGTTTATTAACTCCTAGCAGCCTTTTGAGGGTGTTTTTAGGGCCTTCTATGTACAGTATCATGTCATTTGCAAAAGTGACTATTTCACTTCTTCCTTTCTATCCTTATTCCTTTTATTTCTCTCTCTTGTCTGATTGCTCTGGCTAATACTTCCAGAACTATATTGAATAGGGGTGGTAATAATGGGCATCCTTGCTTTCTTCCTGATTTTATAGTGAAGGATCTCTGTTTTTGTCCATTTAGTATAATGTTGGCTGTTGGTTTGTCATAGATGGCTTTTATCAGATTGAGGTAGATACCACCTATTCCAAGTTTCTGCAAGGTTTTTATCATGAACAAGTGTTGAACTTTATCAAAAGCTTTTTCTACATCTATTGAGATGATCATGTGATTTTTGTCTTTGTTGATATGGTGTATTACATTTATTGATTTGTGTATGCTAAACCATACCTGCATTCTTGCAATAAATGACACTTGGTCATAATGTATAAACTTTTTGATAATTTGTTTCATTCTTTTTGCCAGTATTTTTTTTTAATAATCTTTGCATCAATGTTCATTACAGAGATTGGCCTATAGTTCTCCTTTTTGGCTGGGTCTTTCTGTGGTTTTTGTATCAGAGTAATACTTGCCTCCAGGAATGAATCAGGGAGGATTGCTACCCTTTCAACTTTCTTGAAGAGTTTGAGTAGTATTGGCATTAAATCTTCTCTAAATTTCTTGTAGAATTCAGTTGTGAATCCATCAGGACCTAGACCTTTCTTTGTTGGTAAGTTTTTAATCACATTTTCAATTTCAGTAGCTGATATTGGGTTATTCAAAATTGTAGCATCTTCTTGATTCAGCTTTGGTAATTCATATGTTTCTAGGAATTTGTACATTTTCTCTGTGTTTTCCACCCTATGTGACTAAAGATTTTCAAAGTAGATATTCGTGATCTTCTGAGTTTCCATGGAATCTGTAGTAATTTCTCCCTTTATTCGTTATTCCTTATTGCATGAATTTGAGTTTTTTCTTTCTTTTTCTTGATAAGATTGGTTAGAGGTTTATCAATTTTGTTTATTCTCTTAAAGAACCAGGTCTTTGATTCGGTGATTCTTGTATTGCTTTCTTAGTCTGAATTGCATTATTTTCTGCTCTGATCCTTATAATTTCTTCTTTTCTATGAGATTTGGGTTTGACTTGCTCTTCTTTTTCTTGAACTTTGAGGTGTACCATTAGGTGGTTTATTTGTGGTCATTCTGTTTTCTTGATGAGACAATTTATTGGTATATATTTCCCATGTAGGACCACTTTCATTGTGTCCCACAAGTTTTGGTATGTTGTATCTGCATTTTCATTGAATCTTAGGTATTGTTTAATTTCTTCTTTAATTTCATCTGTAATCCATTTGTTGTTCAAGAGGTTGTTATTTAATTTCCATGTGTTTATGTAGGTTTTGTAGTTTCCTTTGCACTAATTTCCAATTTCAGGTCACTATTATCAGGAATTACGCATGGGATAATTTCAGTAACTTTGCATTTACTTAAGCATGTTCTATTGGTTAATATATGGTCTATTTTAGAGGACATCCCATGTGCTGCTGAGAAAAATGTGTACTCTGAAATTGTTGGGTGGAACACTCCGTAAAATCTACTAAGTCCATTCGTTCACAGGTTTGATTCAGTTCTGTTATTTCTTTGCCAACTTTTTGTCTAGTTGTTCTATCTCTTTGTAACAATGGGGTATTACGATCCCCTGTTACAACTGTTTTATTGCGTATTTGGTTTTTCACTTCTTCTTTTTTTTTTTTTTTTTTGCGGCACCAGGGATTGAACTCACAACCTCGTGCCTGTCAGACAGGCACTTAAGTCACTGAGCCAAACTCTCGGCCCTGGTTTTTTGAGGCAGGGTCGCACTATGTAGCTCAGGCCGGCCTTGCGCTTGCATTGTAGCCCAAGCCGGCCTCAAACTCACAATGCTCTTCCTACCTCAGCCTCCCAAGTGCTGGGATTAAAGGTGTGCGCTACCATGCCCGGCGTGTTTTTTTCACTTCTGTTAGTATTTATCTTATATAGTTGGGTTTTCCTGCATATGGTGCATATATATTTAGGATTATTAAGTCTTCTTCTTGAATTTTTCCCCTATCAAATATGTAGTGACTTTCTTTATCTCTTTTGATCATTTTTGGTTTGAAATTTACATTGTCTGTAAACAGAATAGCTATGCCTGCTTTTTTCTGGGTTCCATAGAATATTGTTTTTCATTCTTTGACTTTTAGTCTGTAAGTTTCCCTTTGAGTCAGATGTGTTTCTTGTACACAGAATATTGTTGGATCCTGTTTCTTGATCTATTCTATCAGTCTATTTCTCTTAATTCGTGAATTGAGGCCATTTGCATTGATTTATATAACTGATATGTACTGGCTTAACTTTGTCACGTTATTTTCCTGTTGTTGGTTTCCTGCTTTTCCTCCTCTTTTAATTGTTTGCCCTGCCTTGTGGTTTCTTTCTGTTGTTGTTCTGGGAATTGTAGTCATTTTTGTCTCTCTCTAGTATGTCTTTCAGTATTCTTTCTAGGGTTGGTTTAGTAGACATGAATTTCTTCAGTTGTTCTTTGTCATGGAAGTATCTTATTTCTCCATCAATTTTGAAAGAAAGTTTTGCAGGGTACATCAATCTGGGTTGAAAGTTGTTTTCTTTCAGGGCTTGAAATACTTCACTCCAAGCTTGTCTTAACTTGAGAGGATTTGTGCTGAAAAGTCTGCCGTGATTCTAATGTGCTTTCCTTGATACGTGAGTTGTGTCTTTTGTCTAACAGCTTTTAGTATTCTGTTTCCATGCTGTATGTCTGAGATCTTAATTATTATATGTCTCGGTGTAGATTTTTTTTGGTTTGACTGTTTGGTGTTCTGTATACCTCACTTATCTGCATATCTGATTCTTTTCCCATGTTCGGGAAATTTTCTGCTATCACTTCTGCAAACAGTTTTTTTAAGTCAGTTTCATTGACTCCTGCGATTTCATTGATGTCTATCAGTCTTACATTGCTTCTCTTTGCATCATTTTGAAGCTTTCGAATTGTTATTTCATGCTCCCTTGTTAGTTTTACAAGTTCTTTCCTTTCATGAAAACTAGCTGTGACCCTGTCTTCGAGGCCTGAAATTCTATTCTAAGCTTTACTCAAATGGTTACACCAGCTTTCAATGAAGGTTTTTATTTCCTGGATATCTCTTTGAATTTGTTTCATGCATTCTATTTTTTCCTAAGTTGCTCATTCAAGATTTCCATAATTTTTCCATGCTCCTGTAATTTTTTTATCTGTGTCTTCTCCAGCTATGCTGAGTAATTCCTTTATTAAGGTTGTCATTTCTTTCTTTACCTGAGTTTATTTCTAATCTGATTTCCTCTATAGCTTCACGGATTTCTTTCTTTATTTGACTTTATCTTTTCAGAAATTTCAGTTGTAGGACTTCTAATGTCCTCTATTTCAGTGTCTCCTCTACTTGTTCCTGATGGACTGGATGTTTGAGATTGCATTTTGCTTTTTTGTCTTGTCATTTTCACCTCCTGGGTTAATATTTTGGTCTTTCAATCCCTCTACTCTCAAGTGACTATCATGTGTGTTTTAGGATCCTACTGTATGGATGATTTTTGTCCAATTGCTGAGTCCCACAATGAAGGGGAGGGGCCACTCACCTGGATTTCTCCTGCAGGTTCTTTTGGGTGAGTTATATTCTCCCTAGGCTGACTAGCCTAGCATTACTGAGGTAAGCCAACCCTTAGCTCTTATTGTTACTGTGGCTTTAGGCTGTTCCATGCTGCCAGATTTACCTGGGTATATTGTGCACCTCAACTGGGACTCTACTGTGTCCATGGTTGTCTCCTAGGCCCTTTCAATTTCCTCCAGGTTGGTGGAGGCCTTGTCAGTGCTCTCCTCAACCCACCTGGTGTTCTTCATATGGAAGAAAGACTCACCCGCACTCTTACCAGGGTCGCCAAAGTCCTACAGCTGAACGGGAGGGCTTGTTGCTGCTCCTGCTGACCCACTGAGATCCTCTGTTTGAGGAGGAGACTCACCACACTGTTGCAGGCCTGCTGAGGTCCCCTGTGTGTTTGAGGGGTTGCTGGGGCTTCCATTAGCCCACCAGGGTTCTACAGGTGGTGGACAGATTTCT
Source organism: Dasyprocta punctata (assembly GCA_004363535.1). Classification (NCBI taxonomy): domain Eukaryota; kingdom Metazoa; phylum Chordata; class Mammalia; order Rodentia; family Dasyproctidae; genus Dasyprocta; species Dasyprocta punctata. The sequence continues at coordinate 13,811 of RJWM01005243.1, read as the reverse complement.
GATGATCCCTGGGCTGTTGAGGTCACCTGGGTGGAGAGGGAGGTGCTACCCATGATCAGCCAGCTGCTGAGGTCTCCAGGATTTGGGGAGGTCAATAAATCTCCTCTTAAAGATGAAAACATGATTTGGTTCCTGTACTACTTTTTATATAACATTGTTATTAAAACTTGAATTAAGATAATTAGCTAATATGACCTAATTGTGAGATTAAATATATCATTTGTGGGATGCAATGAAAGATGAAAATGCCAGGACTTTTGTTCACTATGACTGAAAGTACCAAGGGTGCAACACAACATTAGCCAAGTGTGAACATCTAAGGATGAAAACTTGTGCTGCTGCAAAGTTTGAACACCTGTAAATGTCATATGCATCAGTAAAGTCCAAAAACTAAACTTTCAAAATGTATCTAAAAGTACTGTAAAATTAAGATAGAAAGCAAGACTAGTGTATAAATAAAATACATTTTATCATTTGGAAACTGAACAGTGTAAATTTAAATAACCAATAAGATAAAGAAGTCACACAGGAAAGTTGATACCATAATTAATTAACAATAATGAGTGTGACATTTAAAAAATTGTCTGGTAGCTAAATCATAGTTAATATGGAAGTATTCAGTCTTAAACTGTTAATTTGAAAATAAGAATTACAAATAAAATATTAAAATCAAAGATTTAATGTTATATCCTATTCACTGTTATGTAAAAAAATAAATGTAAATTAATCTCTCAAAATTGTAATAAAAGGAGTAGAAATAATAAAACCAAAATCATTAAGTGGGTAAAATCAAATAAACACTACATTCATTATTTTACAAATTTATCAAATTAATAGGTCCAGATTAAGATTGATACAAAGGGAGGAAGCAGAATTACTACCACTGGCAATGAAGAATCACTAAAAAATCCATAAAAATAAAATTAAGAGCAATTTTTGTCAGTAAATTTGATATTTAAAAATATAGGGCAAATATTTCCTGCAGGGTTATCTTATCAAGATTTAACAAAGGACAGATATACAATCTAAATAGTTCATCATCCATTAAAGAAAATTAATCTATTAAGTATTAAAATTGTTCCCATAAAGAAAACTCCATATACACATCATTTCCTACATAAAATTTACAAAGTATGTAAGCAAAACACTATGTGGCTCCAATAATAAATCAAAAGGAAAATAAGTTATTCATAATGTGATATCATAAAAAGGATGTTTATGAAAATTAAAAATCACAACCAATATCTCTCCCAATAACTTACGGAAATTCTTAAAAAACATATTAGGAAATTGACAAAAAAGTAAATTTTTATAATGGACTATCACAAGTTAATTTCCATTTACAATTACAGACATTTATTTCATAGATATTGAGAAGATTCTTCCTAAAATAAAATAAAAATAAAGAAGATATACTACATGCTATAAAAAATTTTTATAATGGTACAGAATAGGAGACAACTTAGCATTGATCAGAAAATAAAAATAATGTGAATAGGACATCATGGTTAACCTTGAAACATGCATGTGTATATTGATTAGATTCATAAGAAAGTGAGAATTTCATAGCTTTGACTTGAAAAAGATATTTGTTGCAATAGAAAATATTAAGTCATTTAAATTCAGTTGGATTAAATGAAAGATATAAATCTGAATAACAGACTTCTGAAATCTACTTCACATCATAGCACAGAAATTAATCCAGACATTATCGACTTCAGTGTAATAGGTAAACACAGAAACCTTCAAGAACTTAAGGTAGGAAAAATTTCTTGTGAAACAGAAAATGCAATTCATTAAAAGTGCATATATATAGTGTTAAATCCATTGTCCTATGCACACACACATATGTATGTATGTGTGTGTATGTGTGCAGGCCAATTTTACATCTAAGACTTTTTTCATAAGAATGAAACACTGAGTGAAAAGGGAAATCATACTATAAAATATATTATATACATATTATATATATTATATATATACCCCTGAAATCTGGTTGATAGGAAATTTATTTTGCTTTAAATTAAAAAATAAGATATCTAATATAAAATGGTGACACATCTACACAGGCATTTCATTCATGTTATATTCCAGTGAGAAAAACATGATGCATAATTCTTAAACTTACAAAATATCTACAAAAAAGGTTGAATAAAAATGTACTGGCCATTTTGAATATTGGTAGATGTGGAGTTTTGGAGTTGTGCTATACTATAGGTGCAAATTTATATAGTATTTTGACAATTTGTTCACCATTATCTATTATATCTCAGTGTATACAAATGCTATCATCCAGAATCTCTACTAGTTAATATTTGCTCAACAAATATTTATCCATCTGTTTAGGAAAATTTTCACACACCTATGTTTACATCAACCCAGCCCATGATTTTGTAAGCATACTAGAAAATATATAATGAGAATAAACAAAAGGGTACACATAGAATTAAAATACAAGTAAATTTAGTCAAGTTCTTTGGGTGATTCCGGTTGAACATTAATATTTTCTTCTATTTTCCTTTGGAAATATTTGACACCTGAAACCCAATTTAAAACTTTCCTTGGCCCCTTCCAGCTAATAACAGAATATACTTGGCTACTAGGACAGTATTTGCTCTGTAGCCCTTGTTAGACTGACTGACATGTTCATAGAGATGCCTTTCACTTTGAAATTATTTTCCTTTCCAAAGTTATTCAACCTTCATTGTATCCTTAAGGTATTTTTTATGCACTTTCACTCACTTTTCCTATATTGTTCACAGTTGTTTCACAGTTCCCCCAAATCTCTTGTACTTCTGTAACTGAGTCTTTGTTTTTTGTAAGACACACATAAATAGCTGAACAATTTTGACAATGACAATTCCTCTGTGCTTTAATATGAATAATGTAAAACTGACACAGGCATTTCATCTAGTTCCTGAAACAGTCTGAGAACGAAAAACATTATTCACAAAAAGTATTATTCTATTACAGAAAAATATTTAATCTATTATGGTATTATTTCCATTTTAATTTTCACATAAACTGAACATCTATGCAAATCTCAAAAATACTGTAATTTTCAAAGACAACCTTTTGCTTCAGTATTAAACAAAATAGACCAATATCGTAGTAATAAAACTAGTCCACTTCTCATTGATTTGAAAAAACACTTATACTCATGATAAATTGAAGTAAGTCCAGAAGCGAGAGACTGAGTTGTTCTTGACCCAATAAGATCTGAAGTACATAATGAACTTGAAACATTTCTAGTAGTCAAAGTGATTATTAGTCTTCACTTTGAATGGTACTGAAATGCTCATTCATATTAGTAGTAGCATACCTTTGATTCTTTGATATTTCAAAATCAGATAAAAAACAAGTAGCAGCATCAAATTGAAAATGTGATTTATCTTTCTGGTGCTGGAGCTTGGCAGTTGGTTCTGCTTTGAGTGTCACAAATATGTCGGGGTAAAGTTCTTTTTTTTTTTTTTTTTTTTTTTCGGCACCGGGGATCGAACTCTAAGCCACTGAGCCAAACTCCCGGACCTGGTTTTTTGCAGCAGGGTCGCCCTATGTAGCTCAGGCCAGCCTTGCGCTCACGTTGTAGCCCAAGCTGGCCTCAAACTCACAATGCTCCACCTACGTCAGCCTCCCGAGTGCTGGGATTAAAGGCGTGCGCCACCACGCCCGGCCTCAGGGTAAAGTTCTTAAATACTCTTTCTGTGATACAGAATAGGAAGAGATAGAATTGATGACGTTTCTTTTGAATAGACTTTAAGTAAAGGAAAAATATCTTTCTTTACATTAGACTACTGATCATGTTACATCGTCATGTTCAGCAACGATATATTGCATGCATTTATTTTATTAATTTTTGAATTTAAATGCAACAAATGCCAGTATTAGGGAGTTTATCATGCATAAAAAAATCATATAGAGGAATTAAGTACATTCATTATCATGTAGAAGCCAAAAAATTATTATTTTTCAATCTTATCTATTTATTTTCTATTTTATGTGAGTTTTTGTTTATACGTTATGCTGGTTAATTTTAATTCTCAGCTTAACTGAATAAAGAAACCCTTCCAGAAGAGAATGGGTCAGGAAAATCTGACACTTTTCAGTGGATTAGTCCACTGGTGTTCATAGCTGAATATGCTGTTAGGAAGTGGGCCCACCTGGAGGAGGTGAATCACTGAGGGTGGTGCCCTTGAAGGATGCATATCTCTACCACTCTTTCCTTTGCTGTGCTTCCCTGCTATAATTAAGTGGGAAGTTTTACTCCAAAATCATCTTCTGCCATCATGGCTGAACCAACCTGCCATGGACTGGAATCTTTGAAACTATGAGTAACATAAAGCTTTCCTCCTATAAATTGTGAATGTCAGACGTTTTGTTCAAGTCAGTGGCAGCCCCCCCCAACGTCTATCTATATCTACCTATATCTATATCTATCTATTTGTCTGTCTATCTATCTGTATATGCTGTGAACAGGAATATAGTGTGATATGGTAAGCATTCTGTTGTAGATAATGCAGGCCAGAGATGGATACTAAAAATATATTCAAAGTATTTGTTTTCAGATATAATTTAAAGATACAGCAGCCAGCTCTGTTTTCAGATTGTATCGGGCACCACCTATATATCACTTAGGTCCTTTCCATCTCCTTCCAGACAGTTTCTCTTCATAGCCATCACTGACGTAACCTACTGAGCATATCATGAGAATGAGTGCCATCCATTTGAGTGCAGCCTTCCACCTTGATTGTCCCTGTTGAGGTTGACATGTGAAATATTTGGAGACGAGTTGCAATTCCATAAATGTGCAGTCTACATTTGTGGGATAGATAATGTTCTAGTGGCGATGTGCCTAGTATATAAATGCTTCTCACTTTCCACACTGAGTGAACTTGCTTGTGATACAGTCATAAAACTTCCTTTTCTGGGTATTCATCCTAAGCCAATTGAGAGTAGGTGCTTGTGATAGCCTGTACTGAAAATCAGGTCCAGAATGTATTTGCAAAAGTGGCAAGGGTATAAAAGGAGAAAGAATGTACAATTACTATGTGCTTCTATGAATGTGTCCTGTGAGAAAAAAAAATATATATGATAACATAACACATGGTTTTCAGATAATCTAAGAATATGAAACCTTCAGATATTTGAGCCCCTTAGAAACAAATGAATCCCTATTTTACCTAAGTAAAAGTAATTTCTTCTTGTGTAAAATGTGTGAATTGACTTCACAGGAGACAGATATTTCACAAGAAGTTATTCATTTTTTGAGTAACAGCACCTATGATTCTTCACTGTTTCTATGTTAAATAAACACTGTCAAACACTAGACCAACTGGAAAAGGGGAATATTCTTCCAGAACCAGAAATGAGTCACAGGTCATAATACATGCAAGGCTAATATGTAGTATCAGGCAGACATATGTATGTTACTGTGACTTGCGGATTGCAGACTGAGAAAGCGGTCTGGGCTATAAGGATGAAAAGGGGAAAATTACTAAAAGAGAGACATTAAATTCAGGGCTGTACCTCGGTATTCTTGCAAAGTCACCTGGAAACAGATCTTTTAGATTTTTGGGTTAGGTTTATGTTTATGAATGCTGCACATAAAATGCCTACATTTTATACAGTATATAATAATGAGGAGATGCTAATCCTGTCCTCTCATAATATTGAGAAACAAATAAAACATCTTAGGGAGGTGAAAACTTTGCCTTGGGGAAAGACTAAAATCTGAGTATGTTCCTGTGAAATCACAGTCAAAACTGCCAAATGAGAGTGATGAGGAGCTACAATAACTTCAAGGATCTTGATGACGGCTGTACTCTGTAAGCTAGGATTGACACTGGGGGATGCTTCCAAGGAATTGGCATGCCTAGTGTCAAGGAAACATGGAATGGCAGAGGAAAAGTGTCAGAGGTTAGTTTTTCAAATTAAGGTGGTCACAATTAATAGAGTGATATGAAACTTGAGTTTGAGAACATGGATACTTTTACTCACAATAATAGATAATATTTATTAGTCCTGAATGTTCGTAACAGCAAGATAATCAACTAAATTTTGGTTTATTTCAATAGTTAAAAATTTAAGAACTGATTGTTGCATCAGAAATCAAAGACCTTCATCTTACATCCATAGTGTTTAAATGCTTTGCTCAAAATGGATGCCAAATACACTGGAGGAAAGTCCCTGATAAGTTACCACAAGTATGTACTATAAATAATTTGGAGACAAGATGTTGAAGAATGCTTGTCAAAGTCTGTCTCACAGGTTGCCTAATAGTTTCAATAAGTCCACTTGGTGAATATTTTCCCAGTTTGTGTTTCAGGGGGAAGAATACTCATAAGGTGTTTCAACCCTTACATTGGTTGATTTACCTGTCAAGTGTGGCATTATGATAGGAACTACCAGCTCTGGCAGAGCTCCTGAGTCAGGCAACATTGTATGTGTCATGATGGAACAAAGACTCCTTGAAGTTTCCAGAGTTGCAGTTGTATAGAGATGCCCTGAGATAGCTTGTTTTTTAAGGTAAGGAATAGGTTGTTGTACTTTATGATTCCCAATAAAAAGAAGTTATAATTTTTGAAAGACTTCCTTGAAATTTTTAGCACATGTACAGAATTTGAGAATGCTACACCAGTCCATTTATTGATTGGGTTAGAAGATTGCTGTAGCAAATTTGTTATAGATCTAGAGAGACTTTGCAGCAGATAAAATCTGTACTTCAACTTTTATCCTATAGAAAGTCTATTTAGCAGTGCTAGAGGCATTCTTTGGTAGAAACAGGTCTGGTGCTTTGCTGGCAGGCGTCAATAGTTCTTCATAGGCTCTGACAAATTTCTCATTTCTGAAACTAAACTTTGGACATTCCCTCTGGGTTATCCTTGCTAAATATTAGATGAGAAGTGGTAAAAGAATTTGCCCAGTGTGCATTTTATAGGCAAAGATGAGGTGGATCATTATTATCAGCCCAAGGTGTAACCTTCAGTCAAGCTATCATAGGTGAGTTGAGGAGTGGAGAGGGAACATCAGGGATAGATGTATCCTTTCTCTCAGATAGTCAATTGCACAATACAATTATAAAAACTCTGTACTGGCCTGTGGTATTAATTAAGCAATACCATTTGGTAATGTAGTTTACTTGTTAAAATAATCTCATCGACTCTTTTGCCTTTCCTGATACATTGGCTATATTTTTCACTTCTCAATAATGTTGTAGCATATAATAGTTTTGCTTCAGGCTTTGCTTGCTGAAGAACCTAGCTTAGGACATGAATTGAATGTGAAGCTTGATGAAGAGAGAAAATAAGATAACCCAGACGTATCCTAGATGTAGCTAGTTAATTGAAAAGTTGTGTCATTTTTGTAAGATTTGAAAGAAAGGAGAGACAAGTTTTGAGATATCACTAACTATACTTTGGGCATATTCTTTGAGAAAACATGATTTCAACATTTTAAATCTGGGAGATAGGCTATTTTCTTAGTTTTTAAATGAGGCAGTTGGCATAGAGCCCTACAGTGCAATGAAGACTAAAGTTAAGGAAGGTATGATTGGGAGTCATGGAACTTTCTTCCTCAACAAAAAGAGAAACTGAAAGATAGTTCACATCCTCTGAGGAATCACTATGACCAGTGCTACCCTGAAAAGCATGGAAAATGAAGATCCAGAGAGTGTTAATGTATGCCACTTTTCACTTTTTAGGTAGGAGTATATGAGATTTTGAAAATGACAGCAGTTGCTGAATTAAATTGCAGTTGTAATTCCAGGAAGTTAATTGAAAATACTTTTTTCCTATCTCAAATACTAAACAGTTTTACTGTTGTTTAGAAGTTACATAAGAGACTTTTGCTATCTTTGCCTAGGACTACATCCTATTTCCAGTCATCTTTCAAAGTTTAGTCAATAAGAATTTGATCATCTCATTATTCTGCACAATTTAATGCTAGTCCACTGATTTTGCTATCATTCTTCTTTGAGCAGTAGTGACAATATTGTCTTTTACAAGTTGTGTACATGCCACACTGGAAATAATATACTCAATTTTTTGTACCAATTCTGTATTAGGTAATGTATGAGTGTTAAAATAATAAGATACAGCAACAGTTTCTCAACTTTGGAGAAGTTTAGATGATTAGTAGTACATGCAACCCTGGCAGCTCTCAGCCATCAGTTCTATATGGGACTAAATTTCTTTCTCCATCATCCTTGTCATTGTTTGCATGATTGTACTTGGTTACTGCCACATCTTAGGTCACTAAGGCATGAGAAAAGAAAGTACCACGTAGGGAATTTCCTCTAATTTAAGGGAAATGGAACTTGCACATATAAATTCACTTGTAGTCTATTGGTGAGTATTAAGTCACTACTTTTAGGTACAACACAGGCTCGGAAATATCTGGCTGGCCAGCCACATGCTCAGATGAGTCTCTGCAGTGGAAGAGAGGAATAATAGATTTAGAGTGATGATGAGTTGCTCGTTACAACTTGGAAGGTCATGAAAGTAAGTAATACTGCATTGTAGGTTATGGATGCAAATTAAAATTTAAATTTCTTGCCAATTATAATTAATCGATAGCAGTTCTTTAGACTTCTTTGATAAGAAAAAATGTTTTAATAATTAAATGTCTACAAAAAGAGAGACAGAGGTTAGAAAAATTTATGATAATACTTACCAGTATTATGAGATGGAGAATGACAGAGCAAAAGCTCAGAAAAATAAGTTGAAATAAATAATGATGATATGCATGTGAATGATGTATAGTATTGTATTGATGTTTTATATAAATTATCTCTAACTTTCATATATACTTTATAAGAGAATCATTTTTCTCATTTTCTCACTGAGAGAGCTGATGTGCAGAAAGTTTAATTACCATGCTGAAAGTTACAAATAGTAAATGAAAAAGTGAATCACTTTATAATCTAAGTGCTTGCATTCTTCCAATATTCATACTTTGAAACTGAAATCCTACAAAGGGGTTGTTCAGATTAACAATATGCAATATTGCAACCACTGTCAAATTTCAACCATCTCATTGTGTAAACCTATAATGTCATTGTATCGGATTTGTTGTTGCTGCTTGTTTGTCTTTTTTCTTTTTGTTTCTCTCTTCTGTGTCCATTTTCTCTTAAATTAAAAAAAAAGAAATTGAAATTCTAACCACCAATGGGATGGTATTTGGGAGGAGAGAGATATGTGCAGTTTGACTCACACAGGGAACAACTTATATTCATTGGAAGAAACTCTTTAGGTTTATAGATTTATAACTGCCTTTCATTCCTCCTGGAGACATTTACTATTGATGAATATGTATTACATTCTAAAAGGAGTCATACCTTCCCTTAATGCTTGTATTTTATAAGGCTCCTTCTTTTCTTGTATTCTTCCTACTATTTGGGAAGACGAATGTAATGTTAGGATTCAACATTATAATAGTAACAGTTCTGTGTGCATAGTAGCAGATAGATGTACGGCCCCAAGCCTTGCCAAGACAGACCAGTGGGTAAAAGCAAAAGCCTTTTCAAAAGGTAGCAGGAAACCACTTGATTCAGACTTGGAAGAAGTGTTCTTTGGTATTTTCATTTAAGACAGTAAGTCTGGGTGCATTTAGCAAATCTAGGCTTAGGAGGAAATTGTTTTATAAAACTCAAAATAACTACTTTAGTTGATTACATGAGTTAGGGTTTATGCTATTAATAACGCAACATGTTTATCAATTATAATGTTGAAAACTGAAGATTTATGAAGATTTATGAAAACATTGGGAAGGATCTAAACATACAAAACAGAAAAATTTCATTTGGACTATTTCCATCAAACAATTTGTAGCTTTTCTCAGAATTATTGAGTGTGCTTATTAAATGTTGCTTTGGCTCTCGTCCAATAGTTTTTCTATTCCCTGAAGTTATTCTTATTCAGGAGCAAAACTCAATACCCTTAACTTTTCTTTTTTTTTTCTATTTCACTTATTTTCATGTATGGTAGCTAATGTAACTTCTAAAATCAGAATTTTCAAGGATTCTAGATCTTCTCTTGTATATGGAATTGATTTATTAAAGAATAACAGATTTCCTCCCTTGAATAAGATTCTGATAACATCAGTTATCACTCATTATGAAATGCCTTTATCTTAGGTAAATGGGACATTTAGGTAATTGCTCTGCATTTTTATTCTAAATATTGCTGAAAAACAAAATTATTGCACAATAAAGTACATACACATATTATTTTACTTTAACTCAAAAATGAATAATAAAGCAACATTTTAACTTACTTTTCTAAATCATTTCAGCATCTGTCACACTTTATCCAGAAATTTCATGGTAAATAAATCTTTTTTAGAGGACTGACCAATCTTTATGAGTTGAGAGAGAACGACCCTTGATTCAATGCCCTAATTTTGACTCTAGTGAAGGGAGAGTAGACAATTTAGAAAGAAACATGAAGGCAATATTCTTTCCTCTTAAAGATGAGTTTGAACCAGAATGTGTTACAGTGTGTAACTCTAATCATGAAAGCATTTTCTTTGTCCATGGAAACTGTAACAGGTTTATCTTTATCACTATTATTAAAGACAGTAGTTTCCTTACTCTCTTCTCTTCTAAGCTCATTGTTGGACAACTCTTCAAGCTTTCTAAGACCACTCTGAGTATCTGATATTTGATGAAGTTATAAATATATAATTAAAATGGGTATTTATTTTTATTTTCTATATCAGGGTTTTGCAAATGCAGCTTTTACTTTGATTTCAGCAGATGAATTATTGAGTGTGTTTATTAAAAGTGAAATCTATTCAGTCCATCAAATAAGTCTTAAAGCATTTAGAACATGAGCATCTACATATTATACAAACACACTTCAGGAAATACGATACATAAAGTTTAAGAAGTTCTTTCAAACACAGAAAGCAAATAGAAAACAATATTTGTATAGTACATTGTGTATATAAGTAATCATGTCATCAAGGATACTCAGTCTTTGATTTTCTTATATTCATTTCTCTAATTCATTCCAAAATGAAATCCTTGTGTTTTGGAAAATGTTCAAAGACAAGTTCATCAATTCTGTTGCTTAGATTTGTAAATAACTTCCATTGAAATTATTTCAGCAAATTAAATAACAATTCAAAGCAATCTTGAGATATTAATTATGTCTCATGTGTATAAAGAATCTTTGCAAAATATACACAGGAAAGATTCTTTAAACAACAGTTGACTCTAAACAGATTTATTGTTAAAAAATAACTGCCAATTCACTCTATTTTTCTGATAGTCGGTAATTAAAAGTTAAAGTGTCATCTTTTTTAAATATAGAAGAACTTTGCAAGTTCCACTAATTAAATTTGTCCTTAAACTTGTCAAGAATATTAAAGAGATAGGTCAAATGTATATTAGCTATAATTACCTTGCCTGCATTTACCATTTTTAGCTAAGCAGAGTTTTTCTCTGCATTTTGAAGCAGACTATAATTATTCTTGTCAATTTCAGATGCATTACTCTCTGAGAAACAGTGCAATTTGTCCCTAGACCAAGTTATCTTTTCAATTCTAATTCAAATCCTGGAATACGATGCTTTCTAATTTAATCCAAAGAGAATATCTCCAAAGTTTTCTCCTATTCATCTCTTTTCTAATCCTCTGTAGGAATATTATGTCAGAACAGACTGAGTAGTTTTTGTATGGTGAAGACCATTCTTAATTACTCTTCTACAGTGTAAAATAATAGAGATTGAATATTACTTGGCCTAAATGGTAATTTTACCTGTTAAGATTGTGTTGATGACTAAATATCTCCCAGTATAATGAAGAAGCAAAGGATATAAATTGCTAAAGACTAATTAATGATTTTCGATCTGTATAATACTGAAATGCCTGCATAGATATACACTAATGATCTTGAATGTAAATATGAAATCTTATTTTTATTATGTGAAGGGATCATCAAAATATTAATATGTCTTTTAGAATTTTCTATTTTAGCTTTAGGTTGATAACTCTGTACATAACTTTAACAAAATCTAAATAAAGGAATTACAAGATCTTTTATCCTAAAGTTTTTAAGAAAAATAATTATAAATAATAATTTCAAGTAGCAAAGAAGCTCTATAAATTATCTATTTGCCTATCTCAAGCCAGTTCTTTATCTGCTTTGCTAAACTTCTATGCCAAAACAGGAAAGTAAAGAAAGAGTATATAGGGATCCTTATAGAGGGAATCATTCAGAATCTGCATGTTTTTGTTTTATTGGAAATGTAAAGCAATCTGGTTTTTAAGCTAAATCCCAGGCATTTAGTTATAAGTATCTCATTCATAATAGTGCAGAGAAAGGCATTATATGGAAAAGTTAGTTTGAACAGTTGCATTGTAACAGTTTCTTTTTATTGTATTTTAAAAATCTAAAATATCATGGTTTCAATAATTGAAAATTTATTGAAGCAGTTCAATAGCTATTACAGTTTTTCAAGTATTCCAAAAGACCATATGTACACATGCATTAAAAGGCTGCAACCTCAAGCCTGGGAGTTTAGCTCAGTGGGAGAGCACTTGCCTAATATGTTTGAATCTCTAGGCTCAATATTTAGTAATGTGAATAAATGACTAGATAGATAAACAAAAGAAAATAGTGACTTCTTAAGAAAATAATATTAGTTAAAATACCCAAGAATCCAAAAGTACCAAAATCTGCTTTCAGGATAATTTTCTACACAAAGAGAAGAATAGATGGTAGTAGAAGATTATGACAAGGAAATGGAAATTAACCCTTTAGTCTTTCTCAACTGTGAATTTGATTCTTTTGTCTTCTTTTTAAGAATAAATGGCATCATCCTATGAATACAACTCTAAGATGAATGCTAAAGTAATATGGCAACTACAGTGGCTACGGGCTTTTGGGAGTTTCAAAAGACATTAAACATCAATATGATATCTCCAACTTCAGTGAGACTGGTTTTAGAATACAAAATATGGATTAGAAAAGTTGAAGCATTATTTATATTTTCATCCTTTTACTTTGTCAGAAACACTGAACAGAGTTTTATCTTTCTAATTCTTGTTAGACTACTGATTTAAAGAGAAAAATCTTAAAAGAACTGAAGTTTGTAGACACCTTCAGAGTGTAGTTTTATAATAAAAACTATTTGAATAATTAGACCTTACATTCCTGAAGATAAAATAAATATCTAATTTTGCTCAATTCAATTGTTCAGAAAATCAAAAGTGGTAAAGACAGTACAAGCTTTAACATTTTAATACTGAGGTATCCTTTGGTTGTTGTTCTTAAGATTGTGGCTATCTTTGTCTCTTTCTAGAGTGGCTTTCAGTACTCTTTGTAGTGTTGGTTTGGTGGCCATAAATTTATTCAGTTGTTCTTTGTCATGAAAGCATCTTATTTCTCCATCAATTTTTAAGGATAGTTTTGCACGGTACATCAATCTGGATTGAAAGTTGTTTTCTTTCAGGATTTGAAATACTTCACTCCAAGCTCTTCTTAACTTAAAGGTTTGTGTTGAGAAGTCTGCCGTGATTCTGACAGGCTTTCCTTCATAGGTGATCTGTTTCTTTTCTCTGACAGCTTTTAGTATTTTGTTCTTGTGCTGTATTTCTGATACCCTTATTATTATATGTCTGGGTGAGGATTTGTTTTGGTTATGGTTACCTGGGGCTCTGTATGCCTCAGTTACCTGTATTTCAGACAACAAATGCTGGAGGGGCTGTGGGGAAAAAGGAACTCTTCTCCACTGTTGGTGGGAGTGTAGACTGGTGCAACCACTGTGGAAATCAGTGTGGAGATTCCTCAAGAAGCTAGGATTAGAGAT